>JAODXP020000019.1:1186088-1196088 GCA_027497455.2 Sardinella longiceps | reverse complement strand
TTCAATAATTCAAAGGCATCAATAGCTCATATGTTTGACTTTGAATGTTTCACAGCCTCCATGCAGTAGCTGTGTGTGCGCCCGCCCGACCTCTGTGTTGGGGAAGATGAGAGCTGTGTCCGTGGCATTGGAACTAGACTCCAAAATGACCTGTTTAGAAGCCAGAAAGGGTGGCGTAAGCACATATACTTCTTGGCAAGCAGTGGTCTTTGTCAACGGCGAGAAGAAAATAAATGTGATCCTTTAAATAACTCCCCTGCCCTGACTGTAGTGTAATGACCATGCGTACAGTAGTGACCTCACAGACAGACCAGGGGGCCAGACAGGGAGGCTGCCTCTAGGGCCGCAGCACAGGCAGCTCAGGCCAGCAACAATGGCTCAGCTTCACACCGCTTCACACCCAAACCCCCCCAGCCATGCCACTAACCACCCCGCACTTCACACGGGAACTAGGCAACTATTTTACATTCATTTATTTTAACATAAAAGGTTACGAGGCATTGTGATGCTTCTATAACACTTTATGGACTGATTGGTGTTCAACTCAAATCTCGTGCCACGGGTCGCTCTGCAAGCACACATCGGGAAAACGGCGAAAGAAGTGCAAATCCTGCATAGGGAGCTCTGTAGAGAAAAATTTGAGCAGAAATGTGGCACAAACGGAGAAGACAGTGAAGGAAAGACCGCTCCTGCTTAGCAAGGCTTAATACACTCCCAGAAAAAAAGGGTTGAACAAAATGTCAGTAGAATCAAATTTTCAGTTTATAAATGGATTAAAGTCACCAAGTTACACAAGCAAGTCTCCCACAGGGCATCGGAATCAGCGTGTGCCTTTATTTACAGTATGCTGTTTATGTTGCTCTTACTATTTGTTTTTATACTACAAAGTATTAACATGCTGAAGTGTTGGTGAGTCATTCATTGCAATGCTTTGTTCAGTATTTACAATTGTGTCTGACATGAATTGGTCAGATGTGCGGTGTGAATTTAGTGTGGTTTTCCCATGCCGTTTTGCACTGGAATTCTATTTAGTTTCATGTCCCATAATTCTTTGCTTCATAACAAACCGTAAGCCAAAGGAATATTTGTGTGGCTCTCTGTGTTTACAACCCTTTTCTCTCATTCTGTCCTGCCCTCTCTCTCTTCTTCTTCTTCTCTCTCTCTCTCTCTCTCTCTCTCTAGATGGACGCTCTGGATGTCCTTGGGGAGGAGATTAGTGGGATGGCACGCTGCCCTTATGATGCCAAGCATGCCAACGTTGCCTTGTTTGCTGGTGAGTCAGTGCCCATGCCAACAGAACAGGCCCTAGTAGAGCCCCATGGCAGTAATAAAAACTCTCAAACTTTGCCTATCAATTATCTCCTTGAGGTTGAGCTCTCAGTCTTCAAGTTAGTTTAGCCTGTTGGGTTGCGTGTCTTGGAGGCATCCAAATTGCACAGGATTTGAGGGTTCTGTTTGACCCCCCTCCCCCCACACCCACACCCACCCACACACACACACACACACACACACACACACAGACTAGTGCAGTTTCTCATGTGGTGCCGAAACTATACCTCCAGCCCTATTAACAGATGTAGCTGTATGAGATCACAGACACTCTTGGAAGATCCCTGCTTTGCATTCCATGGACAGCAGCGTGTCGGACAGCAGCTTGTCGGACGTCAGTGTCTAAACTGGGCGACGGCAGACAGACAGGGCCGGGGGCTGCTGGGGTCAGCCGGAGTTTCCTCTACTGGGAGGAACAGTCGGGTTATTCCTCGCTTCGGGGAATACTCTGCCCACTTTGGACAGCGCCACGGCCTAACACATTAAGCTATTGTGGAAGCCTAAATGGCTGACAAAACACACACACACTCACTCACATACCCACAGAAACAAACACACATTGTCACAGTGTGTCCCCAAAATATGGTGTCATAAAAAGCAACGGAGGATGGAAAAGCCGCGTGAGTCAGAGCGTCTCTGCTGGAGCCGTGGGAGGAGCTCTTCCAGTCTGACCACTCCCACTCCAGTCTGACCACTCCTCCTCCTCCTCCAGTCCCCTTCACTGCTACAGTAAGCAGAGCAGAGCAGATCAGCGGCCCTGCAGCAGCACCACTGCCCTCAGCTCCACACCCACCCCAGCACCCACATCAGCCCTCAGCCTTCAGCTGAGCTCCTCTCCCATGCGGAGGCCTTGTGCAGTCAGTCCCACCGTGGCCCACAGGAGGAGGAGATGCTCTCTACATGGGAGCAGGTGTGTGCTCAGCTCCAGTGGGCCTGCTGCTGCTGCTGCTGCTGCTGCTGCTGCTGGCTCTCCCACCACTCAAACCTTCCCATAGAAATGTGAGGAGAAGTGAGGGGAGATGAAAGAGGGAGGCAGGGGCAAGAGAGAGAGGGAGGGATGGAGAGAGGGAGGGAGGGAGAAGAGAGGGAGAATCATCCCACAGAAATGTTCTGTTTCCACTGACAAGGGGCCTAGTGGGTGCCTCACTGAAAAGCAGCCCTAGAGCTGGTTTCCTATGTATGCGTGTGTGTGTGTGTGTGTGTGTGTGTGTGTGTGTGTGTGTGTGTGTGTGTGTGTGTGTGTGTGTGTGTGTGTGTAACCCCTACTTTGCGTTTTGGCTTGGCCAGTCTCCCCTATACACACAATCCCTGTGCTTTGGAAGATGTGAGTGTATATGTGTGTGTACTCTCCGTGATCCCTCAGCTTTGGAACATGTGATGAGTGTGGTGTGTGTGTGTGTGTGTGTGTGTGTGTGTGTGTGTGTGTGCTCTGAGGCCTGGTTGATGTGGTGAGCTGGTTTTCATTTCTCTCCGTCCCATGCAGATGGAAAGCTTTACTCGGCCACAGTCACGGACTTCTTGGCCATCGACGCTGTCATTTATCGGAGCCTGGGAGACAGTCCAACTCTGCGCACTGTCAAACACGACTCCAAATGGCTGAAAGGTGAGCAACGTGGATGCATGCACACACACACATTCTAACACACAGGCACATCAATGCACACACACACACACACACACACACACACACACACACACACACACACAGATACAAGGGCACATTGATGCAAGGGTGCAATGATGCACACATATACACACCAACAGACACACTGATACATACAAACATTCAGATACACACATGTACACACACATACACACACACTCATGCACACACACAGTCAGATTGATAGATACACACACATATTCCATATTAAATCAGGTCATTGACAGCCCAGAGGGCTCAGGGGACTGACATTCTCTGGCAATGATCCAGATGGAAACAGGACAGCAGATATGATGCTGCACACACGGTGAATATGTATGAAAGCCCAGCATTCCACACCCCAGCAGCAAACCCTATCTCTCTCTCTCTCTCTCTCTCTCTCTCTCTCTCTCTCTCTCTCTCTCTCTCTCTCTCTCTCTCTCTCTCTCTCTCTCTCTCTCTCTCTCTCTCTCTCTGTTGGTCAGAGGCTGTGAGAGGGGGAACATGCAGTTCAAATTGAAGCTACTTTATTATTAATGTTATGTTAAGGCAAGCAGAATTACAAGAGCCTCCCAAATCGAGTGGGTGAGAGATTCTGTACATATTGGTGCATCTTAGCAACAATAGAGCATGGCTCCCTCCCCAGCTCTCACGGATCCAAAATAAAGCTGGGGCCCATAATAACTAGAGGCCAAGGCATCCATCGCCTGGTGCACACACTGCTCTGCTGTGCTGTGCTCTGCAGTGCTCGCTTAATGAGAGGCTTTATTTTGTCTCCCATCGCATCGCTTTCTCTCTCCAACTGGCCGATATATTGAAAATGTTTCCGTTTCAATTGTTCTCCCCCATCTGGGCAGGATGCACACATTTAAACAGCAGCATCAGGCCCATTTCATCTGAATGTGAATTAAGTTGTGGGCCTATTTGTTTTTGGTGTGCTGAACCGTGCAGGCTGGGTTTCTGAGGAGCGTGGATAATGCAGAGGCAGTGAATTATTAGTTTTAGGGCTAAGCAACAGTAAACAAACTCTGTATGAAACCCAGCTATCTGAATAGAATGTGAAGTGTGCAATCAATTCTGACTCATCTGTTGCCTCTCTCTCTCCAGAGCCCTACTTCGTTCAAGCGGTCGATTACGGAGACTTCATCTACTTCTTTTACCGAGAGATCGCCATGGAGTACAACAGCATGGGAAAGGTAAGGTTGTTTTCCTTCGCCGCTCGCTCACTCGCTCGCTGCCTCAGGGTCGAGTCACTTCCTACTTCCCACTTAAGGCCCGCAGCAGGATGCTCTTGGGAAAGCAAACAGGAAGTGGGCGTATCGCATGTCTGAAAGGTTGCTCAGGAAGACATAAATTGGCAACCCCTTTTCAAAACACAAGGAACCCGAGTCAGGATGTGGCCGCTAAAATTAGGCCAAAAGCCCCCGAAGCCGTCTGGATTCTCAATTGGAAGGCTAAATATATCCTTGATCACCCCACTTTGCTGCCGCACTCTCTGTTGCGTGTCTCTTCTAAGTGTCGGGTCTTTGCAGTGGAGGAGACGCAGGCAGAGGAGCAGCAAGGCAAAGAGACTCAGAGACTCTATAGGCAGGCAGATCCTCCTATGGCTCTCAAGGTTAATGTGGCCTATGGCTGAAGGAGAGCCCAGTGCTTTGATAGAGCACACACTATATATACTATACTAAACTATACTATACTATACTATACTATACTATACTATAGGAGGCCATCACTAGCATTAGGCTGAGAGGCAGCTAGGAGGGGGAACACAGGAACACACACACACTGTCATTACTGACTGCTCTTTGCTCCCACTGCCAGGCCAGGCCTGCTTTAGCTTCAACTGCTAGCACTCTCTACAGGACATCAACAGTGTGGAGCTCACACACACATAGCTTGTATACATACATACACACGTAGCTCATATATACGCAGCTCATGTATACACACACATACACACAGTTCATATATAAATAAATAGCTTGTGTACACACACACACACACACACACACACATACACACACACAGTCTTCCTCAGCAGCTTCTCTATTCCAAATTCATTCTTATAGAACAGAATAGAATGACAAGAAAGAAGTGAAAATACTTGTACAAGCAAAAGCCAAGAGGCCTGTGAATTGAAAGAGTGTAAGTAAAAGGCATTGATGTGAATGTGATGTGCCTGCCCCTCCCCCACGCTCCTGTCAGGTGGTGTTTCCCCGTGTGGCGAGGGTTTGCAAGAACGACCGTGGCGGCTCCCAGCGTGTGCTGGAGAAACAGTGGACCTCGTTTTTGAAGGCACGTCTCAACTGCTCCATCCCCGGCGATTCGCACTTTTATTTCAACATCCTGCAGGCCGTCACCAATGTCATCCACGTCAGCGGGCGCGACGTCGTCATGGCAACCTTTTCTACTCCATACAACAGGTTAGGAGCGGAGCGGAGCGGGGGGGCATTCTTTGCTGTGCCTCTGTACTCGTGTCAGGAGGGCTGTGTGTGTGTGTGTGCGTGTGTGTGCATGCGCCTTGGAATTGCCAATTATTCTACAAGTAGCACATTGATGTCGACTGTGCCTCTGACGCACTGTGTATGTAAATATATATCTACTGTGTAGATCTGATGTATGCATGTGTGGGGGTTGTTTTTCTGCCTTTTGTCTTTCTATCAGCCGCTCGCTCTTTTTCTCCTCAGCATTACTGCTTTGGGGCTGAGTGATCGTGTGTGTGTGTGTGTGTGTGTGTGTGTGCGTGTGTGTGTGTGTAAAGCTCCTTTTTTATTTGGATTGTAATTAACAGAGCCGGAAGAGCAGCCATACACGGCAGTCCGCTGGTTTTATGGAGCTTTAAGTAGATAAGACAATTGCTTGTGACAGTGCAATTGAGCTTGCTTAATAGGCATTCAAATCACTCAAGCGCATTCCCATTTTTCCACGGGTATTTCAATAAGGGTGATTCTCTTCATCAGGAGCAGGATGTGTGTGTGTGTGTGTGTGTGTGTGTGTGTGTGTGTGTGTGTGTGTGTGTGTGTGTGTGTGTGTGTGTGTGTGTGTGTGTGTCCGTGGCGTGGGGGGTCTATGAGAACCTCTGCAGCTGTGGCTGGTCCATTTGAGAGTGGGCTGGTGTAGAAGCAGTCCTGACAGCATGACTGTGTGTGTGAGTGTCTCTGTGTGTGTGAGTGTGTGAGAGTGTCTGTGTGTGTGTGTGTGTGTGTGTGTGTGTGTGTGTGTGTGTGTGTGGTGTGGGTGGGGGTGGGGGGGTGGTTTGTCGGCCGGCGGGCTGATTGAAGTGATTTAGTGCAGAATGGCACCTCTGTGGCCTCCTCCAGCAGCACCCCTGTGTGTGTGGAGACCTCATCATTCACTCAGTGCAGCTGGAATAGAGAGAGAGAGAGAGAGAGAGAGAGAGAGCTGACAGAGAAAATGAAAGGAAGAGAGAGTGAGACAGAAAGGAAGGAAAAGGAAGGGTTTGAGGGCGAGAGAGAGAGAGAGAGAGAGAGAGAGAGAGAGGAAGCAGATGAGATGGGATGAAATGAGAAGTGAAAGGAGTGAAAGCGGATGGAGTGATGAAGTGTGGGCTATGAGAGGAGAAGTGTTTGTATGTCACTCAGCCTTGCCTCTTTGCACACTCACTCTCTCTCACACATACATACAAGCACACACACAAACACACACACATTGATTCTCTCTCTCATACACACACATCCAGTACACACACACTCAGTCATTCACAAATTCACACACACACACACACACACTCAGTCACTCTCCCGGTCCCGGGCAGTGCAGCTGCTTAGGCACCTGTTATTCCCAGCGGAACAGACACACACAACACACAGCACAGATAGACCACTGCTGTCAGCAAACACTCAGCCCTTCAGCTAGCTGAATTAAAGCATCTTCTGTCTGTGTGTGTGTGTGTGTGTGTGTGTGTGCGTGTGTGCGTGTGTGTGTGTGTGTGTGTGTGTGTGTTTTCTCTCTAGCATCCCCGGCTCAGCGGTGTGTGTGTACGACATGGCAGACGTGGCTGCTGCCTTCTCAGGACGCTTCAAAGAGCAGAAGTCCCCAGACTCCACCTGGACTCCTGTCCCTGAGGAGAAGGTGCCCAAGCCCAGGTAACTAGAACCACCACTAACACACACACACACACACACACACACACACACAGACACATACACACACGCACACACACACACATGCACACTGTACAGTGTACAGCACCCACGCAGATTAGCCAAGAGAAGACCCACTCTTCAGCTCCAGATGGCAGGCTCATTTTACAAATGCAACCCGCCACCCCTGATCAATCTCATCACCCGCCCCACAAGCACACCCCCCCCCCCCCCCCCCCAGCACCCACCCCACCCCCGCACCCCCACCCACCCACCCACTAATTACCTCACAAGTGTTGCTCCCACGTTTTTACATGCGGCAAACAGCCATTTAAGGAAATGCAGTGTGTGCTGTGTGCGTAGCTCTGGCTCTGAGCACGTCGGCTCTCGGCTCCATATGGCTGCCTGTGATGCGGAGAGCAACAGGATATCACCGCCCAACCATTAGCGCCAATTACATGTTTGTGTGAATCAGGGTCAGGTGTTAATAAGATCTGAAGCACAGAGACGCTCTGCTCTTTCATTTTTTTATTTCTCTTCTTCAGTTCTCTTTGTTTGAAAAAGAAATAGAGTATTTGCAGTAGATGGGAGTGACAGAAGGCAGATCCCAGTGATCCCAGTCTGGTGAAGAGTATTTAAACTGAAGTGGAGTTCAGTCTTGTGTAGCAGCAGAGATCACATCTGTGGCACTCACTGTGAATGGCTGCCTGCCCTGCTGTTTAGATCTTCTGCTTTGCTGTGATTCTCCACAATTGTTTTATCACCCCACCACCCCCACACACACCCCCCACACACACACCCCTCCACAAAAAAAGAAACAAAAACAAAGCAATTTTTTTTTCCTCCTAACCGTTTTGTTGTGTTGTGTTTTGTTCTGTGTTGTTTTCAGACCTGGCTTCTGTGCTGGCACCCCGGTAATGGAGAGGTACAAAGTCTCCAACGAGTTCCCCGATGACACTCTCAACTTCATCAAGATGCACCCTCTGATGGACGAAGCTGTGCCCTCCATCGGCCACCGGCCCTGGTTCCTCAAGACCATGGTCAGGTGAGTTAGCCTAGCCTCATGGAGCCCCGCATACGGCAGCCATTTTAACAGATATTGTAGCACAGCCCCTCTCAGCAGAATATTAAATACGGCACATTAGACTGGGAGAGATCTAGCTGCGACTACAGCTCGGCCTGGTTATTAATTGAAGCCTCTCTGGCCATAACTCATCAAAATGCATCTGCCTTTGGGAAGAGGAAGCCTAGGATGTGCTCTTTTTACACGTTCTTTTTACAGAGTTGGCGTAAGTAAGGCGTGACTCTTTCGGGAGCTAGTTGATACCCACAGCCCTCTGTGGTCTTTGAGGTTGCTGCCGCTGTGGACTCGAAGTCATTGTGTGTGATTGGCTGTGAGGAGGAGAGGAAGAGCAGCAGACTGACTGCGGGAGTGAGTGAGAGAGTGAGGGAGGCTGGAAATAGCAGTCAGTGTCTTAGCCGGAGAGGACTTTGGACTGCGCCTCTCTGTTTCACCTCTCCTATGCGGGGCGCTTGGGTGACTCAGGAAGTCAGCTAGAAAGGAGATCCGTAAGGAGACGTTTATCTCAGACATGGCCCCGAGGAAGACGTTTGAATTTGCACAACCTCTCTCTCTCTCTCTCTCTCTCTCTCTCTCTCTCTCTCTCTCTCTCTCGCTCTCTCTCCTTTCTCCTTTCCTCTCCTCTCCTCTCCTCTCCTCTGTCTACTTCTTTTCCTCCAAACAAATTAGAACAATGGAGTCCATTTTCAAACAGGACAAGAATAGGCCCCTGCCAGGCACAAACTGTTAGCGGAGATACGCCTCATCCCCCGCTGATGCCTCCGGATCTTGTCCTGCTTTCAAACGGGAGCAGAGAGAGAGAGAGAGAGAGAGAGAGAGAGAGAGAGAGTGAGACCCCTGAGCTAAGTTTGCTCGTCATGACGTTTGTATCGAGCTTAGCTGCAGTCGCAACACGAAATCCTTCAATTCGCCACAGGCCCAGTCACCTTTGTTTCTTCCCCTCCGCTCGGGCGTACAAGTATCGTGCACAGACAACTGATTGATGCCACATTCAATCGGGTGCGAGTATTTTTAGCGTGCTTCTTCAGAAGGGGGATTAAGTCTCTTTAACCAGCTGAAAGACTTCAGGGGACTCCCCAAACATGAAAAGAACTCCAGAATAATTTATTTGTCTCTCTGTCTTTTTTAATCCTATTGATTTTAATTACCTTGACAGTGTATTTGCATACCGCGCCGCAAATGGTGCATACATTTGATTAAGGCCAAGATTTCCATGGTAATTGGATCTCTGGTTGCCTGATAATATTCTAATTTCTCCTTGCATGTGCAGGCGAACAGAGTCGGGCAGCTGTTCAGATCTGGGAAAATGAGCAAAAGACTTAATTATGTGTCTCCCACTGCTCCTGTGCTCTCTCTTCTCCTTTTGCTCTCCTCCTTCGCTCTCTCTCTCTCTCTCTCTCTCTCTCTCTCTCTCTCTCTCTCTATCTCTCTATCTCTCCCTTTTCCATCTCTCTCATCTGTCTGCGTGGCGTTCTCTGGTGTGCAGGTATCGTCTGACGCGGATCGCCGTAGACAGCGTGGCCGGTCCCTATGGCAACCACACGGTGGTGTTCCTGGGCTCGGAGCGAGGGATCATCCTCAAGTTCCTGGCCAAGATGACCAATGGCCTCCTCAACGACAGCCTCTTCCTGGAGGAGCTCAATGTCTACAACCCCGACAAGTCAGTATCCATTTGGCCCTTTGGACCTGCTCATTACTGCAGCTTACCTTACCTTACCTTACCTGCCCTCTCTCTCTCTCTCTCTCTCTCTCTCTCTCTCTCTCTCTCTCTCTCTCTCTCTCTCTCTCTCTCTCTCTCTCTCTCTCTCTCTCTCTCTCTCTCTCTCTCTCTCTCTCTCTCTCTCA
>JAODXP020000019.1:1173588-1178588 GCA_027497455.2 Sardinella longiceps | reverse complement strand
CACACACACACACACACACACACACACACACACACACACACACACACACACACACACACACACACACACAGCCTTGATGACCCTCAGTGTGGCCATATTGATGGGGTGTGACCTTTCCTTTGCCTAATTGGGCGACTGCTGCACTGCAGTGCTTAATAACAGGTCAGTTCAATCAGAGAGTGGGGGGTCCTGCTCCACATGACAGGAACAGAGGAGTGTGTGTGTGTGTGTGTGTGTGTGTGTGTGTGTGTGTGTGTGTGTGTGTGTGTGTGTGTGTGTGTGTGTGTGTGTGTGTGTGTGTGTGTGTGTGTTGGGGGGAAGAGGGGGGTGTTGATTGAAGTTGAGCAGTGACCAGCACCCAGGACACCTTTGGCTGATTATTCATGACACACAAGCTGAATAATAGCTTTCAGCACCACCTCCACACACACACACACACGCACGCAAGCACGCACACACACACTTGTGTTTGCACACACACACACATACATACGCACGCGCGCACACACACACACACACACACACAGAGAGAGAGAGAGACAGAAAGCTCTTTTAAAATAAAGTTTTAGCTAATTTGTTGTTGAATACAAATACTGATTTGCACTTGACACAAACAAGCAGGCGGTGTGTTAAATGTCAAGTGTCGAGTAGGGCAGTGTGTGAGTGTGTGTGTGAGTGAGTGAGGGGAGAATCACTAGTCGCCCTGTGGCAGAGGGACAAACACTCCCACATTTCCACCCCACTTGCTTTTAGCCTCCTCAGGTGCATTTTGTCTTTTAATCTTGATCCACATCTCACAGATTCTCTCCTTCACACTCCATTTCTCTTCCCCCCCTCTGCCTCTCTCCCTCCCTCTCTCTCTCTCTCTCTCATTCATCTCTCTCTCTCTCTCTCTCTCTCTCTCTCTCTCTCTCTCTCTCTCTCTCCCTCTCTCCGTACCCGCATCCACTCCCCCGCACTGGGTAGAGCTTGAGTGCAAATGCATAGTGTTTACATTCCAAATGGACTCAATAGATGCCATTTATTCTGGATTAGTTCTTGTGATAAAGCTGTTGGTTTTGTATAAACAGATTGATTTAATGTGGAGTCATCAGTCATTGCAGCCGCGCTGGAAGGCGTTCAAGTGGTGCATTTGGCTGCCTGACTGTCTCAGATACTGAGCAGAGCAGAGCCGAAAGTGGAGCCTTTGAAACCTGGCCTTAGTCTCACACACCAGCACCAGCCCAAGCAAGCCCAGCCTTGCCACAGCACTAAGTCAAGGAAACAGAGCAGGGAACTCTAGCATGGTGTGCTCTTCACCACAGACCTAAATCTCACAGCAGCCGTCTAATGTGGAGAGCCATTGGAAGACGATAGGCATTCAAATCAACATGTGGATCTAGATAGAAGATCTAGTGCACAGCTCCTCATATCCTCTCTCCACTCCTCACCTCAGTCTTCCCCATCTCCTGATCTTCCTCTCCTCCCCCACACTCTCCTCTCCTCTCCTCTCCTCTCCTCTCCTCATCTCTTCCCCTCCTCCCCCTCCTCTCCCCTCGCCTCTTCTCCTCATCCCCCTCTCTTTTCCCTCCCTATTCTCCTCCTCCTCCCTTTCTCATATTCACCATTTCTGCAAACACACATCATCTGGCAGCCCCAACCTGCTCGCTTTCCCTCTCTCTCTCTCTCTCTGTGTTTAACTTGTAAAAAGGCTCAGCTAGACGGCGCTTTGGAGGGGCTTTTTGGACTATTAGGATTATCATCCTGGTGGCTGTATGGCACGCCAGCGCTGCACTGTGCTGCCTCCCTGTCTGTATGTGTGTCAAGAGGCAGAGCAAACCCAGCCTGGCCCAGCCCCGTCCCTTTGGCTAGCAAGGATGAATTATAAAATAGCTCTGTCACACTAATCTCCCCGCCTGCGGCTCATTGTTAAATAAATCATTTTAATGATGGTGGCAAGGAGGCTGGGGATGGGGTATGTGTGTGTGTGTGTGTGTGTGTTGGGGGTGGGGGGGTTAACACTGTCAGGCCAAGAGCACTGGAGGCAGCTGCAGTCACAAACGTGCCTCTCTCACACTCCAGCCTTTTTTTAATCCCTCCATCAGCCACAGTGGCCACCAGAAGATGACTCTAGGTGTTAATTACAGAGCTGGAGGATGGGGGCGAGTGGAGGGAGGGCCGCTGGTGGGGTGGGGGGGTGGGGGGGGGGTGAGTGGAGAGGAGAGAAGAGTCGTCAGGTGGAAGTAGGTCACACACACACACACACACACACACACACACACACACACAAGATGTCTGGCTGTCAGTAAAAAACACATGTGTGGCAGATTCCTGAGGACATGAGCTTGCTGTCATATTCATTAGGCACGTATTATCAGGAGAGAGGAGAGAGAGAGTTAACACAGAGCTCTGGGCTCTCCTCTGTCTGTCTGTCTGTCTGTCACTCAACTCAAGCCCGTTAGGAGGGAGGGAGTCTGCCTTTATCTCCACACTGCTCCATGCACCATCACAGAGCTCCCAAGAAAATGTGCCAAAGCTCCACGCATTGCAATGGTCCTGATAGAGCTCTGATAGTGCATTGGGCCTCATGAGGGACTTTCAAAACATCTCAGACACACATACACACATACACACACACACACACACACACACACACTCACGTACAAGTAGACGCATGCATGCATGGACGTGATGCAGGTGGAGGTCAGAGCTGGGCGCGTATGCAGATAGGGATCTGTCCAGGCCCAGCCAAAGCTAAGAGAGATGGACTGGTGGAAGCTGCATTTATGACAAGTGGAGCAAATCAAAGCTCCTCCTTTCATCTCCCAAACCCCATCCATTGCACTTGAGCCAGCGCAGAGACAAAGAGCCAGGGGAGGGAGGGAAGAAGGGAGGGATAGAGAGAGAGAGAGAGAGAGAGAGAATATCTGTACCTGACAGAGCTGCGGTAGCCGCTTGCTGTTGTGTGTTTGAAAGTAGAAAGAAGAGGCACAGAAATGCACTTTCTTCTTCTTAGCTCCATGGGCTTCCATTGTGCCTTTCCCCTTTGAAGTAGACATGTGCATATTGAAACATTAGAGTAGAAATAGCAATGTGAAGTGTCTGTGTGTGTGTGTGTGAGAGAGAGACAGAACGAGAGACACAAAGGCAGTGTGTGTGTAACATGTATTGTGTTCAGCAGGCGGCAGCGGCCCCACCTCCCCCCTGCTGACCACAGCGCTGGCCCCAGTGGTGGCGGCCGGTCCTCTGGGTCGAGGGGGGCTGGTCAAGGAGGAGGAGCCTGACCTAAGCGCTAAGACATCGGACCCCTACATGGCCGTACCCTCACAGACGCAGCAGGATGCCAGCGGTAAGCCTTGGACTGGAGCGAGGAGTCGATCAGTCTGCCCACCCCAGATTCACACTGGTGCCCGCCCAACCGCCCGCCCGCAACCCATGCCTCCAGCTGACCATTCACACACACACACACACACACGCACGCACACACACACACACACCCCCTCCCCAGCCCACCCAGGCTGCCCCGGCCTCACCCCTCTGCTGTCGCCGGCAAATGCAAACAAATTGTTCCCCGGGCGGCCAGCGTTCACAGGCCAAGCCTGGGAGATTTATTAAACAGCAGTCCGTAATGTCCTCGGGGACGGGATAATATTGGGGCTCGTCCTGTCCAAGCGAGGAGGATGGACGCTACGTTATTTCAGCACAAAAGCGCCCTCTGCAATTTAATCAGCCACGGCGGTCACAACGCTGACATTGAACACCCCGCTTCATTTTTTTCCCTCTCACTCCTATGGCCACATGTGCCATCTCAAGGTCGCCTCTCGGCCTCGCGCTACTAAGACCCTCCAAAGACCAAACAAATCTTCATTGGCGAGTGAGCGAGTGGGCGAGTGAGCGAGTGACCTCGCTCGTGTATTGAGACGAGGCGAAACCATTAGAGATCCCATTAACCCGATCTGCTTCCATGCCATGGAGGAACACATGGTTAGTCTCAGTCAATAGGGAGAACAGCAGCCTAAGCTCTTATCGATCACCACTCAATGAGGTGGCTGATCTGTATGTTAATGGCAGACTTAGGCTATTTAACACTGTTAGAATGTAAATAACACCTCCGTCTTCAAGAGGAGACAAGGAGCCTACAAGTCATTAGCAAGTAGATAGATAGATAGATAGATAGATAGATAGATAGATAGATAGATAGATAGATAGACATACAGACAGACAGACAGACAAGAGGAGTGGTTGTCGGCGATAGAGCACTCATGGGGCGGGGGCATGTGTGTGTTGTCTGGAGGCACGGGCACCTGTGAACTGGGCAGACTCAATGGTGGCAGAGGTTGTTAATGCATGAGGCTTCACAGTGCTTCTTGCCTGTGCCCACCGCCGTGCCCACTGGCATTGGCCCAGGCCCAGGCAACAAGCCCACATGACAACAACAGCAGCTTCTTTTTTATCTTTTTTACCCTTTATCTGTTGATTTTCTGTGTTTGATGCCATTACTTTAAGTTTCTTTTTTTCTCTGACATGCAGCTTCTTTTTGGTGTGTGTGTGTGTGTGTGTGAGTGAGTCGCTCTGGCAGAGTGTGTGTGCGAGTGTTTGTACGTCCGTGTGTGTGTGTTTGTGTTTGTGTGAGCGTGAGTGTGACTATGTGTGAAGTGGCGCTTTGTCTTGTGTTGTTTGTGTTGCTGTGCTGCATGGCTGTGGGGAGCCAGCTGTTGTGTATGGCACGCTATTCTGCCGCTAGCACACCTGTGCTACTTCTCAGCTAGCGCACCTCTCTCTCTCTCTCTCTCTCTCTCTCTCTCTCTCTCTCTCTCTCTCTCTCTCTCTCTCTCTCTCTCTCCCTTGTTTGCAGCATTCTGCTTTTCTGTTGCGTCAGCTAACGGCACCCTCACCCACTCTTCCACCAATCACAGGCTTCTCCCTCTGGTCTCGCTTGCTCACCCGCCGCACACCCTCTCCTTTCTCCTTTCTATTGTCTCCTCTTCTCCCCTGCTTTTCTTCTTTTCTCTTCTCTCTTC
>JAODXP020000019.1:1153588-1168588 GCA_027497455.2 Sardinella longiceps | reverse complement strand
AAGCTCCATGTTTTCCCCAACCCCATTAGTCCGTCTTGTTCTCCAGAAGGCCCGGTGGCGGCCCCCACCCCAGTACAGCTGGAACAGGGGGGGAGAGAGGCTTCCCTTTGAGGTGGCTTGTTAAGTAAAGAAGGTCTGCCTGACCCGTGTGCATATGACCGCCAATCCTTCATCTGGAGGTCTAGCTCGCCTTTTTATGGCTGCGGCCCCTTTGAAGTTACGACGTGAAACAATTGACTTTCTACATGAAAGATGAGGGATCTTCAAAGGTCTGCTGAGGCCTTCAAGGCATTTGAGTCAAGTCTGTCCCTCTGTCAGGAAACTCCTATGTGAAGGAAGTTGCGCCCCTTCAAAAAGCTTCTTTGTTTTGTGGGAAGATCCTAAGAGCTCTTTTTATCCCAGTGGACAGTAGCCAGCACCAAATGACCCCATTCTTGTTTTTCACTCAGGAGGCTGGCTCAAGGTTAAAGACGTCCACACAGAATAGTTGATATCCTTCAGTCAAAGTTAAGGGCTCTTGTGTTCTGATTGGACTTGTCAGGTGCAGTCAGACGGTCTTTTCACAGTTCGATCCTCATTAGATTCTTCTGATGCAGTGCAGACTAAAGCATCTCCATACTTTACTATTGGCTGTCATTGAGCTTGTGCGCAGGAATGATGTTAAAGTCATCCTGACAAATACATTTCTGTTCTTCGGTAGCCTGGCTCTTACAACTGATAGCATTCATCTGAGATTGAGCTTGGGCTCCATACCTAATCCTAGCCGCCAGGATTACAGAGATGGTTCAGCGCTGTTGCACAAGCCTGCTGACGGCACTAGAAAAGCGAGTGGAAAATACAAACGGAACGTAAATGTGAACAAGCAGTTTACATTGAGTTAATGGCACCATTGATCTTACTTTCGATTTCGAAGGATTTCGGGTACCGTTGACTCAAAGTAAAGTGCTTGTTAGTATTCTAGCTTGATGTTCCAAATTCTTACTTTCTACTCTTTATCTAATGCAGTCAACAGGCTTGTGCAACGGGCTATGCTTGAATGACACCAAAGTAAACCCAAATGCCTTTGTTGGTTGTTTCTTGATTTTGGATTCATGCGGTGCGACCACATCCATGGTGTCAGGAGTAAACGTCTGCTCTTGATTGGTGCGGCCCTCCAAACAAAGAGCTAAGAGACCTGGTGGCCAGACTGAGCTGCAGACTGGAATCCAATCACTCCCACATCAGGATGGGTTTTCCCAGGCCACTGCTTCTGTTCTCTAGACAAATAGTGCTGTATCAAATGTTTATAAATCCAAGCCAAATGTTATTGTGTTGTTGTATTCTGCACATTCTCCAGTTGTTTTCATTCAGTGCGTTTCAAACAAGGCCACGTCATGAGGCATTTAGAAAGGCTAGAACTAGTTTAAAGAGAGCTGAAAAAGATTCCTAACTGTGAGTAAAGTGTTGTGCCTGTGAGCTTGTTAAAAGCCAGACACACATTATCTGGTGCTCGTTTCTCTCCGAGGGTCTCGCTCTGCCTCCTCGTCCAGCCGGGGGAGAGGCCTGATACTGAGCAGCGCCGCACAAGGGCAAAAGAGAAGGATTAACTAGGATCACATGGCTAATACTAAATCAGAATGTCAGGCCTTTTTCATGCCCTCCACCGCCTGAACCTTGGGTAAGATGGCACCCGGACTCACGGTCCAAGAATGTAATTCCTCGCAGCATTCAATTTATATCTGACTCAAAACTTTAATCCCTCGACTTTCCATGGTTGGCTGTAATTTCAAAGCAGGAGCAAAAGAATAAGTTGTGAGGAAGCGGCAGTTTGAAATGATAATGTACTATGATGCTACTATGGAGATGGGAAGGAGTGAGAGGGAGAGAGAGGCACAGTGTGGGGAAAAAACAGCCGTACGAGACATCAAATAATATATCAGACATGGAGAAAAGTTTTGCGGAGAAAAATGAGGGCAGAGCAGAAAAAAGGAGTGGAAAGAAAGGAAAGAGCTTTGAGCTGCTGATGTGTGTGAGAGTGTGTGTGTGTGTGTGTGTGTGTGTGCATCAGCAGAGAAAGAGCAGACGCACGGAACTCTAGCAGATTGGTGTCTTCTGAGGCCTTGCAGAACAGGCTGTCACCCCAGCAGCATCTCTATAGCAGATAAGACTGAAGCTGCCTCCTCCCTTACTCACACACACACACTCATACACACTCACACACACACACACACACACACATGCACATGTACAGCCGCTGCTGAAAGCCTGACACTTGCACTGCTCAGATAGACACTCATCCCAAATGGAATGGGGCTGGGACAGGGGCAGGGACAGGACAGATCCACGGCGCTCTCCAACCCGGCCCACTGAGCAGACAGACACAGCACAGGCCCACGCTGTCCCCCTCCTATTACAAGTCCATTTGGTCTCTGTGCTGCCTGTTGAAGGTCGGTGAGCACGGCACGGCGCAGCTGAAGGCTTGCAGTAGTTCATCCACAGTGGCCCGCATCAGTCTAATGTGCTCTCAAAGATGATAAATCCTTTCAGAGTGACCTGATCATCCACGTGAGCTTCACTACCCCCCCCCCCCACCACACACACACACACACACACACACCCACCCCCACCCCCTCCTCTGGACTGCTCATCAATTAGGTAAAGCACATACTGTAGGCCTGGAGGACAGAGGTTATGCTCATCTCTCTCAGTAATGACAGTCAGCCATTTCATCTAGTGCAGCTTGTGCTATAGCATCTAGAGAGCCATACAGTACAGTAGAGTAGAGTAGAGTAGAGTAGAGCAGGGGCTTTGTCTGTTTGGGCTTCTCTGCACGGCTCTCATAGGACACACTAACGCTAATAACACTAAAGACTTACATACATATTCATAAAGGACAGATTTTTTGCATCAAAGTCCAGCTGATTGTGTGGGCCTGGCCTGCGCTACAATCAGTGTAAAGAAGGGGCAGATTAAAGTGAGGTTAGGAGGAGCTGGATGTTTGAGAAATGGAACAGGAGAATGCTGTGTGTAAGCAGCATGGTGGAGGTATCCTGGAGTCTACTGGTTTCTACTGGAGCTGCTTGACTAAAGCTTTGTTATACTACTTACCCCTGCACTGCGGTTTGCCATCATCTGATTCAGTAACATTCTTTTTTTGCTTGTGTGAGTACAAACGCCAGAGCGTGTGTGTGTGTGTGTGTGTGTGTGTGTTTTGCCTTTTCTTTAGGCTTGTTTTTTTTTTGTTCTGTTTTTTTTTTTTTTTGCAAGAATGTAAATGTGCTTGTAGTCTAAAGGTTTTCGGAGGGCTGTAGTATGTTGTTGGGTTACCTGACAGGTGTGCTTGTTGTTGTTGTTGTGGCAGGTGTGATACGTGAGAGCTACCAGAAGGAGCGAGATCAGATGGTACCTGTGACCCTGCTGGCCATCGCTGTCATCCTGGCCTTTGTGATGGGCGCCGTCTTCTCCGGTTTGGTGGTCTACTGCGTGTGCGACCAGCGGCGCCGCCACTTCGAGACGTCCTCCCGGCACGACAAGGAGCTGCCGCACTCGCGCCGCGGCTCCATGAACAGCGTCACCAAGCTGACGGGGCTCTTCGAGACGGGCGGGGGCAGCGGTTCCAAGGACCCGCGTGCGGCCGAAGCCATCCTCACGCCGCTCATGCACAACGGGCGCCTGGCCACCGCGCCCAACGGCAAGATGCTCATCAAGGCCGACCAGCACCTGGACCTGTCAGCAGCCCTGCCCCCCACGCCAGAGGCCACGCCCATGCAGCCGCGCCGCAAGCCCAGCAGGGGGAGTCGGGAGTGGGAGCGCAACCAGAACCTCATCAACAACGCCTGCAACGCCAAAGACCTGGGCCTCGGCCTGGGCTCGCCCACGCTCATCCCCACCGACCTGCCGTTGCGCTCCTCACCCGGACACATCCCCAGCGTGGTGGTGCTGCCTCTGTCCCAACACCAGCTCCAGCACCAGCACCTGCAGGCCTACCAGCACGAGTACGTGGAGCAGCCGGGGGGGCTGAGGGCCGAGCTGGGCGGGATCGATGACCAGGCGGCCACACTGGAGTACAAGACCATGAAGAGCCCGTGTCCCAGCGGCCTGACGCTGATGGAGGATGGCGAGGGGGGGATGGGCATGCTGCTGCCGCCACGCGTGCCCCAGCGCGAGGCCTCCCTGGGCATGGCCATGCCCATGCCCGCCGTCCCGCAGATGGGCAAGCGTCTGGAGGTCCACGCGCACGAGCACCGGCGGGGCTACGCCCTCAAGGCCTCGGCCGCCGGCCTCAAGCGCAACCACAACACCAACTCCTCCAACTCCTCCCAGCTGGCCCGCAACCACAGCTTCTCCCGCGCCGAGACGCCACCGCCAGCCCCGCAGCGCGTGGACTCCATCCTCATGACCACGCTGTCACGGGCAGGGAGCTCCTACGGTTCTCTCCCCCGCTGCGGCGCCCGCCTCTTCAAGCCCGACGTGCCGCCTAAGCCCTCCCCCGCATCGCTCGTGGGCTCCGTCCGAGTCAAGTCGCCAGTCAGCAGTGACTCCTCCTACACATAATGGGCGTGGTCCCACTGACTCCTGACAGCGACTGACTCCTCCTCCAATCCTCAAAGCCCTCCACGTTCCTCTCGGCCCTCCTCCTGCTCGCTCGCTCGCTCGCTCCTCACCCCTCAGATCAGACACTCACTCACTCGCTGGGGGAATCAAAAGAGAATCTCAAGTCCCAGAGGCAAACAGGGAACACGCACTCTAATAACATACCCTATTGACTTGTACATTCTTGTAGAGTGAACAGCAGCACTGCTCTGAAAGAGTAAGATTATTAAATAAAAAAACAAAAACAATGTCTATATATAAATACAGTGTGTGGCATGGATGGGCAGAACACTCCTGTGCTGCTAAAGAAGAAGAAGATGAGAGACAGAATCTGTGCTACTGAAGACAAACACTAATCATTCAGAATCAAACCAACTGTCTTTGTCATGTCCTCCAAAAAGAGAGGGCAAGAAGGGGCCACTCTGTGTCCAGCGTCCACATGGAACTGGAGTGACTGTCGGCCCGTGAGGATGAGCTGCCTTAGGCCTGCAGCTGATCTGGGAACAGTCTGCCTTTAAAAAAGCACAGCAGCAGCAGACCCCCAGCGGAGAGAGAGAGAGATAGAGAGAGAGGGTGAGTGAGTGAGGAGCAGTTGTATATTTGGGAATATTTGGGCAGGGGCCCACACAAGCACTTGAGACACAACAAGCAAAGTTCTGACTGGAACATCAGCCTTGAGTTTACACCATGACAAAAAAAAAAAAAACGAAACAAAAGGAAAAAAAGTCTGAACTGTGAAATGGACTTGTCAGTGTTACAGCTACTGGATGCAGCTATCAGGCGTTCATCTTGAGGAAGGTCTCAAATCTTTCTACTGTACTGCTTACTGAATAACACCTGACTGTTAATACTAATAGCTGGTTGTATTTATTTTTAATAAGTGCTTTCAAAGAAAGACTTAATCTTTTTAGGCTCAAGAGATCTTTTTTAATTATTATTTTAATTAATCAAGTGTAAAATTATTTAAAGTCATTAAACTGGAGCCAGTTCAAGTCTTTTTCATTGTTGTTGTCAGCAAAGGTCCACTAACTCTTTTTGGGGCCTTTGAGAAAGTGGTCGTTGAAGAGCTCTGAGCCCTTGTGTATGAGGGTGTATATTTATTGAACTGTGCCAGACATACAGTAGACCAGCCATGGACCTGTTTGCTTCAATGTTTGGACAGTCAAACAAATGACTAAATCACAAAGATGGAGAGTTTTCTGCTCCGTCCATTAAACTACTCTCACTTCCTGGATGGCCATCAGTGAAGCGGGTTTACGGCCTGGAACAGGTTGATGATCTCACTTCCTGTTGAGTTCAGTGACCTCACTTCCAGGCAACCACTGGCCCTTTTTGTGTTCCAAGGCATCATATTTTGCATGTGAAAGTGCAAAGGAAATTCTCGTCCTCCCACCGCCCCCCCCCCCCCCCTTCCACCCACCCACACACACATACATAAGTGCAGACTCACACACTCGGACAAAGAAAGCGTGTGATTGCTTGGACTCATCGCCACGCTGTTGAAAGCACTCAGAACATTTTTGAGATGGATTCCGTTGTGCTCCTCCGACTACACCAACCTGCCGTGACGTCTGCCCAGTCTGTTAAATAGCCTGTCTATGTTTCACTTCCACATGTAAATTTGTGCCTTACACTCCTTGAGTAGTGACTTTTGGTTTCTTATTTTTGCTTTTCTTTATGTTTTGTATTTTTGTTTCTTACTTTTAACTGTTAAACGGTTTTCCCTCGTAGCGTTTATGATGATTATTCCCTTTGTTTGAAAAAAAAAGAAAAAGAAAAAGCAGTGAAAGAATGTAGATGTTGTTGTTGTAACTCTGGTCCCGTTGGAATAACAGTGGTGTGGGGTGGGGTGGGGTGGGGTGGGGGGTTTGGGTGGGGTAAATGGGGGTGGGTGGGGGAGTGGGGGGACGGGTTCTCTCTGTGCTTCATCTCTTTGATTGTGCCAATGACGCCCTTCAGTCTACTCTCTGCTCTTTGGATTTTGGCCACTCAGACAGTGTCGACACATTGACCTTTTTTTATTTATTTATATTTTTAAAAGGTGTTTTTTTGTTTTGGATTTTTTTAATGTAGCTTAATGTGTTTTTGTTGTTTTCTTAACCTTCTCGTTTCTGCTGTATTCAATTTTTTCTGTTGTTTGGAAAAAGGCCTTAGCCTTGGAGGTAGGGCCACTATAATACAGTTACAAGATATAAGTCCCATCCTAACATATGCATTTCCTCCACGCTCTTATAGACGTATATTTCACATTCACCACCCAACCCCTCCCTGCACCAGTCCCTGATGGACCCCATCAAACCCAATTTGTAGACAGTTAAAGGCAGGCTGGTTCCTGTGACAGTTAAGCATTGAGATCATATCAAGGAGACATTATCAAATCCCCTTTTTAAAAAAAAGATCTTTCTACTGTATGTTTGTGGCTTATGTATTTGAAACTAATCGTGTCTCATCGTATAAAAGTCCTGTGTTGTGTTGACCACTTCTCCTCACCATTGAAAGCCAGCACATTGTTAGTGATGTTAATTCTAGTACGGTGTTGTAAAATTCTCCACCTCATTCTCCAAGTCCCTCCTACGTTCATCTCCCGTCCCACACTCAGCCTCTGATGAAGCTGTAGGACCTCCCTCCCTCCCTCTCTCCCTTTGTCACAGGCATGCATCTGTGCAAGTGTTTGTTCACAGAGAAAGACTCATGTGTATCAACTGTATTGACTCCGTCGGATGGCTGCGTTTACGGCCCTTCTGTATCCTTTGGAGGCGCCTTGTAGTCCTCAGCTAGTTAACCGCAGCATTCGTGAAGTGATGGGCCAGCCCATTTCTCAGCTCCATCAGCGATTAGCTCGCTTAGTCCTCAATCTATATAGTACAGCAGCATCTCTTTTTAGCTGGAGGCATGTTGTTTGGCCATGGGGGATGGTCACCGTAGTGGGGTAGCGCAGTCAGCCTCTCTCATCTCTGCAGCCGAGTGTCTGGATTGGCCGTGAGTGAGTGAGTGAGTGGGCTTAGGTCTCTGTGGTGTGCCTTCCTGTGTCTCACCCCGCGCTACGCACTGCTAGCATTAGCTCAGGGCTGCTCTCTCTCTCTCTCTCTCTCTCTCCCAAGAGCGGCCTGTTAGTAGGACACAACTCTAAAACTGCTACTGGGGCCACCAGGACATTTCATTTCTGCTCAAAGCAAAGTAGCGAAAGCTCACAATCATAGGTGTTATGTGTCGTGAGTTCATTTCTGTTCAGAGTTCTCACACGCCTGTCTGAGTGAAGCATCGTTTCTTGTCCTCAGAAAAGGTTTCTTTATCTGCGTTTGGTTTTTCTAAGATTGTAAGATATTGTTGTCACCAGGTTTTTTTTTTTTTTCTTGCCGTCCACTTCCTTAACATATGATTCACAACTAAATGTATGTTGTAAAGAAATTCTCTTTAATAAATAAAAGGTGTAATGAAATCATTCAATTCACTTCTTGTTGATTGTCTCTGTTAGTGTTTATGCATTCTGAGTGTTTGCCAGTGTGTTTGTGTGTTTAGGCCATTGGTGAGAAAAAGCGAATGGTGCACCCTATGACAGGCAGGGGAATTATCATGATTGCATAGTTGAGATAAGAAAAAGATTCCTGGTTTCTTTTGTTCAGAGGCTCCTTTCAACATGCTGATGGCTCATCAGGCTTTTGTAAACATGCGCTGAGGGCCAATGGCGGAGCGCGGTGTGGGACTCCATCTCTGTGGTCAGGCCAGGGAATAAACAATGCAGATAGGCATCAGTCTGGAGCCACAGGCAGGCAGGCAGGCAGCAGCAGCAGCCCAGATTGAAATGCCTCAACACTCCTGACAGAGAGAGACGTCGGCAGGCTGAGTCAGGAGCGGAGAGCTTGAGTTTCAGACCCGCTCCTTTCACCCCTCTCAGGTGCATCAGGTGTGTGTGACTAAGCACACCGTAACACGACTCAGGTGACCTGTGTGTGTGTGTGTCAGGTACAGTAGAAGCTGTTCGGGCGTAGTGCCTCAGGTTACAGACATCATCCGATCTGCTCTGTCATCGGGCATCGCATCTTTGTTTCTGACTCATTTGAGAGTGTGTGTGGTGACATCTGCATTTGTACATCAGATAAATAGGACAGGATTCACAGGGTTCACCCCTAAGAAACAAAGAGCCCTTTCATTGGAGCAGGAATGTTCTGTGGACTTGAAGTGCCTGCTCTAATCTCCTCCATCTATTTAATAGCACCTGTGCCAGAACCGTACCCACAGACATGTGCTCATGCCAAACCATCATATGGAGGACTATTGTGCCGCTGCCAGGAAGGCTTGTTTCAAGTTTTACACAATACTGAAGAGGAGGTAATTGATGCATCAATAAAAGAAAAAAATCAATGCTAATACTATTATGTTTGGAATCCGCACCATCTTAAGAAGATCATATTCAACTCATGAATAGAATAATTATGTTTGTTCTAAAGCCCACAGCCCCCATCTTGGCAGAAGGCTTTCTTTAGACTCGGCTATTTTCTTCCAGCTTAAATGATATCTTGCAATCCTAATCCAAGGATAAGGGTCTCTGCTAGGTTTTCTACGGCACCTTTGGCTTGACCTGTCCATCCCAGCTTTCCAAACAAGCGCTTTGATACGGTGTGGCTGTTCTCTGGGCTCCAAACCACTGCTTAAGTCACTTAGTTCTCTGTCAATCTGCAGCCCAATCATGGCCCGCTCCTGCATCCCACCAGGTTAGAATCTGCCTATTCCTGGCTTAAGGGACGCTAATCCCCTGGCAGGCATCTATACTCATTTACAGTGCTCACCAATCTGTAGTCAAAACAAGCTTAGGCACGTAATCCTTGACCCTTATTCCTACTACTGTCTTTTGCAACAGGAATCTCATATGGACTCCTATCCGCTTAGGACGGGTGACTTTTTTCTGTCTTGCTTGGGGCCGCGTAGTCATCTGTTGCTGCCAGCATCCGGCAGTCACAGAAACAGCCCAACCCAACCCAACACTGCCCATCGCTGCCCAACACTGCCCAACACTGCCCTCGCCAGCAAGCCCAGGATGCCCTGAGAGAGTGAATGAGGAAGAGCAGATTTCTGGATCATTCAATGACGCACCACAAGAATCAGCTGTTAGGCAACTGATTGAGGTAGTTCCATTATTAGATTTTTAATGAGCATATGTAATCCTTCTGTCAAATAGAAAATTGCAAGCATTTCAACATTGACCTTTGACATTTCCCTGTAAGAATGACATTAAAAGGTTCCACATAATTGCGAACAATTGTAGTATGTAGCACAGAAAGGCCTATATTATTTTTATTGAGGTCAAATGAATTATCTACAAGTGTGTGTGTGTGTGTGTGTGTGTGTGTGAAGGAAAGAGAAAAGAGAGCTGCTTGTTGTGACTGGTCCAGCCCTCACCCTCTGTGCAGCAGCCTCAGTGGCAACATAATGGCTCTCTCTTCGAGCTGAAAGATTTCTATGTCTTGTTTTTCCAAGGTCACAGCCAATGTCTCTGGCAAAACAACAAAGAAGGCTCCCATTTTTACAACACACTCTTGTTTTTATGTTTTTATTGAGAACGCTCCATCGTATCTGCACCCTGTACACCTACCTCTGGACACCTCGGCCAAGATGTGAAAACTGACCTGTCTTGCGTCCAATCAGACAGACATTTTGCCATTTCAAAGAAGCCCAAAGACAAAGCAATGAAGGAGGAAAGTGCTGGAAGTGAGGAAAAGCATGTTGTGTATAGCATAGGCTACTGGCTGCTACTGCTAGCTGAATAGGGCTCAGGAAAATCTAACTGAATGTCAGTGTCTGTATTATGATGTCCACTTAGTGCTTGATGGCAGGTATCTGGTAGGTCAGTGTCATACCAAATTTAAATGTTCATTTTCCCACATGACAGCACATGGTGACCTCAAACTACAGGCCATTGGGCTGAAATATCCCTTTAATTCCCCATCATTTCACAATGCACTACAGTGTCAGCCGTTTCCTGGGCTCTCATTTCACTGGCTTAATAGCCAAAAGGAAGGTAAAGCTTGCAGTTTCAAAAGTAAGGGATAACGTTCTGCTAGGCAGTCATTATTGTAGAATATATATCTGTGATGTGATGCAACACTGCCCGGGGCCTGCCAAGAGAAGGATATGGCCTCTTGTTCCTCTGACTGCTGTACTATATGGTGTGAGATTCTATTCTGGAAGAACCCTTTTAAACCATCAAGCCCAAATCATATTCTGTGAATCGGCTTCTCATGTAAAACAGATGGAAATGTGGTACGCTCTGTACATTAGTGAAAATTACCACAGGATTAGCAAGTGATTTATTCAGTGTCATTATGTACACTGAATAAGTCACATGTAGTTCTTTTACCTTGAAACAATATATAATAGCTTCAATATGATACTGATACATTCTTTCTGATATAATTGTGAATACGTGAAAATGGCTTCAGCAAATAAATGGAAAATCAACTCATGTATATATGTAGTAGAGGCGTGTGTGTGCATATGATTGAGTGAGGACACACACACACACACACACACACACACACACACACACACACACACACACAGACACCAACCCCCCAGAGGTTGCTGCTCTTCCTTCACTGTGAGGGACCCAGGTGTCTGCCATTTCATCTCAAGTGGGAGATATGACCTCCAGTATCCCACAATCCCGTGAGGCACTGAAGGTCATCCCCACGCGGCCCGGCTGGCAGCTGATAAAGTCTGTCTGAGGCCAGATTGATTTCTCCCCCCGCTGTGGCCACAGCCTAATAGAAAGTATGATGAAGGGGCCGGAGAATCATTCTCAGACGGGTCTAATTATAGTGCAGGGATCACACAGAAAACCGTAACCACTTGAAATGGAAAAATTCTGCCCTGTGTTTTTAAAATACAGCAGAGACTTGATATATTGACAGGATATTGAAGAAGACAAGAAACAAAAAAATATAGTAAATACAGAATGAAATCTAATGACCATATTTTTTGCCAGAATAAAATGTCCCAACTAACCCTGGGCATCATGAGATCTAATAACAGCTTTTCTAAATGTGTTTAAAGTTATTATGGCTCATTCTTCCAACTGTATGTCCTCTAAGCAGAACGAGACTCTAGCAGGAGATCCTATGGGCTGCACAGGCAAACACAAAAAGGATCCATTTATTTGCTGTTTATATATGAATCTGTCCTTGACTCTGATTGTCCATCTTTCTCTGGGGGAAGTGGATGTCTGTCAGGGCCTTTAGAGAAGCTCTGGGGCCTAATGAGTTTCATTTCAACCAATTAGGTCAGGGGTCATAGGTCGGACAGAGTCATCAGTCATGAGTGACACGCGGTATCGACGCAACCTGCGCCCAGCCACACACACACACACACACCACACCCACCCACACACACCCACACACACACACACACACACACACACACACACACACACACACACACACACACCATAGTCTAGGTTGAAGGCTAAGGAGGAAGCTGTTGGTTTCATGTGTCAGTTGTGCCACAAAATGGAGCAATAGGCAACAGTCTAAGTCTCAGTCTCAGCTCATCTATCATCAGTGTGACACTCGTATGAGGTGATAAAGGGAACTAGGAGCTCCTCCAGCTCCAGTGTGTGTGTGTGTGTGTGTGTGTGTGTGTGTGTGTGTGTGTGTGTGTGTGTCATGGGTCTCTTTCAGCTAGTCATGGCCAACTAGTCTCCCGTGCACAGCACCAGGAAGTGTTTATTGACTCTCCTGTGAGCTCATCAAAGGCTCACCTGGGCTCACCTGTACAGCTGTACCTGAGCCCTGCTCGCTACATTCCTCTGGAGCTGAGGACGATCACAGATTTAGAGCTCCGAGCTGTCAGCCTGAGTCAGATGGAGAAAGCATACAAACACAACACAACTCCCAAGCGCCTGTTTGCCTTTTGTCTTTGTGTATTCACAGGCCAAAGATGCAAGTCAAAGAGGGGGTTTTGCAGAGGGAGGGAAATGTTACATTTGAACTGAAGAAAGCGGCTCATAAATCAGAGCGATTTAGAGATGTGTGTGATGTGCGCATGTCTGTGTGTGTGTGTGTGTGTGTGTGCATGTCTGTGTGTGTGTGTGTGTGTGTGTGTGTGTGTGTGTGTGTGTGTGTGTGTGTGTGTGTGTGTAGGGGAGGGGGACTAGAGGACTCTCCCAGCTGCATGTTGTCTGCTCTCCCTCTCTCTGCTCCCAACATCCATAATAGATGAAGGAGGTGAAGCTCTCCCAAGGGCTCTCTGTCGCTCTCTATCTGTCCTCATCTCTCTCTCTCTCTCTCTCTCTCTCTCTCTCTCTCTCTCTCTCTCTCTCTCTCTCTCTCTCTCTCCCCATGCTCTAGCCAGGTGCCCTTTTTCTCTCCTTCCCTTCCTTCCACTCTACCTCTCTCTTTTCCATCCGCACAGCTGTTTATTGGCACTGGCTGGTCTCTTTGTGCAGTTCTCTCTCTCTCTCTCTCTCTCTCTCTCTCTCTCTCTCTCTCTCTCTCTCTCTCTCTCTCTCTCTCTCAGTGTCTCTCTATCTTTCCCCTCCTCCCTCATCACATAGACAGAGCAGCAGCAGGAGGGAAAGCAGGAGGTGTGCCTGGCCAAAAGCACACATCACAGCAACTTTCATCCTGCTTTTATCATCTCTCTCTCTCTCTCTCTCTCTCTCTCTCTCTCTCTCTCTCTCTCTCTCTCTCTCTCTCTCTCTCTCTCCCTCTCTCTCACACTCACGCACGTATCCATATGTACACACAACCACACACACATCCCCTCTCAAAGCTCATGAATGCATCCAGACTAGAGACCTGGAGATTAAACACAGGCAGGCAGGCAGGCAGGCCTACAGGCCAGATGATGATGTGGTGCCAGTGCATGGCTCTCCTCTACTGTGCCAGTCCTCCAGCACCACACAAACATCTGGTTCACTTCTGCCCAACATTCCATCTGCGATCAGCAAGTTCCCTCATACTGTCTGATCTGCCCTCGTTAGGTGTGCAGTTTGAGTAGACTCACAGTGCCTGAGCACAAGATGTCATAATCAAGGATTCAGCTGCCAGCGCATCAGGTAGGACTTGCGGGATGTCTGCGATGTCTGTTGGCTACAGGGCTGTGTGTGAACGAGAACGAGTGAGCCCAGAATTTATTCACACTGAAGGCTGAAATGTTTTGTGTGAATTTCAGCATTGCTGCATGACTGAGAACATCACACCAACTAAAATTCCGTGCTAAAACTGCATGATGAACATAGCCTGACATAGCCCGCCCATAATACGAATGTTCATCCGTATCCATGGTCTGGGAACGGTCTTCTGGGGCGTGTTTACATCGGTAGAGAGTCTACCGGCCAATAAGCGATGCTGATTAGACGAGCTGTCCAATCGTTTTAAACCAGAAGTGAATGCCCTCCCCCCCGCAGTATAATCGCGTCAGGTTAAAGAACCTCCAGACCATGAATACGGATGAACAGCAGTATTATGGTCGGGCTATGTCAGGCTATAATGAACATGCTAAAACAGTATAATGTCCTTAAAGGAACAGGACACCTTTTTGCCATTTTACACATTTTCCACCCAAATGAGTAAATTGACTGAAACAGTTGCGTATTCCTTTAAATAAACGAGCAACTAGCCTACTACAAAGGTTCTCCCCACTCTCCCCATTCTCAGTGGATGGGCCGCACTAAACCCTGTTTGCCTGGACAGTATGGCTAATTTGCTATTCTCAACAGAAATTGAAGGCTGGCCCAGGAGGTTAAAAGTTCAAAGTGTCTTTCCCCATGAGGTAAATGTCAGCCTAGCAAGGGTGTCCAGTCACTCTGCACTCAGAAGCAGCACCAGGGTCATCAGTGCTTTAGAGCCCACAAGCCCTTAGCTGGTGCTGGACTATAAAACAGCCCTTACTGTATGTGTGGCCTAGTGTGCCAAGTACAAGTCATTATTGACAGATGGCTATCTAACGCAACCATCATGGGTGCTTTGTACTATAGGCTTTTTGAAGAAAAAGATTTGGGAGACCCCTGTTGAGTATCACAGTTCCAGCACATAAGCAGTGGGTAACCTTTGAACATAATACAGATCAGCATGTATGACAGAGTTTAGCTCTTCCGTATGAGTGGAGAGGAAAGAGTTCTGACAGCTCCAGAAGGAGAAGGCACTTCCAGACAGGAGCCGTCTGGCACAGGAGCTGATTCTGCCCCCAGACAGGGCGCACTGACTTGCCCTTTTTAACCACATGAGTCTATGACTGTTTGCTGCACACATAGAGACTAGATATATGAGTAGATGTATTTTCTGAGAAATGTTTGTAAAATGACGACATTGATCCATTTTTTTC
Organism: Sardinella longiceps; assembly: GCA_027497455.2. NCBI lineage: Eukaryota > Metazoa > Chordata > Actinopteri > Clupeiformes > Clupeidae > Sardinella > Sardinella longiceps. Next base: position 1,153,696 of record JAODXP020000019.1, on the reverse strand, counting down.
TGTCCCTTGTGTGAAGTACCTGACTGTCTTCTGTTTGAAGAGAAATATAATCTCCTGTTTGTCTCTTTAGGGGGAGTGAAAGGGGCTTCAGTGTTGATGTTTCACCTG
>JAODXP020000019.1:971088-1148588 GCA_027497455.2 Sardinella longiceps | reverse complement strand
TGTGTGTTTGTGTGTGTGTGTATGTGCTACTGGTGCCATACTGTGCACAGAGAGGACAGGTCCTTTTCTCTCTCTCTCTCTCTCTCTCTCTCTCTCTCTCTCTCTCTCTCTCTCTTCCAAGTTGGCATGCCTGCACCTCCAACTCATCCATCTGTGCTGCCTTCTATTTACAGAACACATACACATGCACGAGCACACATAAACACATACATACATACACACACACACATGGCACACACACACACACACACACACACACACACACATAATACTCAACCTCTTATGGCAATGTCACCATCTAAATATTAAATCCTAACCTGTGAAAGTCACAATAACGGAGGAAACTGAGGAAAAAGAGCACTTGGAGGAGAGGAGACGCAAGTGTGAAAGTAGTGCAGTGTTACAGTGGAGGCCTTGTGTGTGTGTGTGTGTGTGTGTGTGTGTGTGTGTGTGTGTGTGTCTTGTGAGTCCGGAGACACTGAGGGAGACATCTTCTCCAGGACACTGGCCGCACACTTCAGGGCGTTGTTGACAACGCTTGGCTGCAATTCTATAGCAAACAAACAATAGGCATTATTCTCCTGCGGCTGACGCCACTGCTCTTGATTTCAGCTGCTGTGCAGAGATTTCAGGCATGAGTGTGTGTGTGTGAGTGAGTGTGTGTGAGTGTGTGTGTGTGTGTGTGTGTGTGTGAGTGTGTGTGATTGCCCCGAAGCCCACGCTGCCATCAGGAGCCATTGTTTGCACTCCACGCCACTGGGAGAGGAGAGGGGGGAAGAGGGCAGACAGGCGGGCTGTGTAACAGGGATGATGAGTCTGGGCCATGGCTGTGTGTGTGTGTGTGTGTGTGTGTCTGTCCTCAGACCCAAGGCTGACCTTGTCACAGCTGGGCTATGCATTCACTCACTGTTACTGGCATGTGTATGTGTGTGTGTGTGTGTGTGTGTGTGTAGCACAGCTGGGCTGTGGATTGACTCTCTACTTTGACTGTTGCATCAGTTCATTCATCACTGGCTTCACATCACCGTGGTAACACGGTTTGCTAACACTCGCTCCCTGTTGGGCACCACTTAAAACACACACACACACACACACACACACACACACACACACACACACACACACACACACACACACACACACATAGAGCGCAGCTCTGGAGTAAGGCTTCAGGATGAATGAAGACTTATTGTGCAGTCTTGGATGGAAATGTGGGCTAGCTTGGCTCCATGAAAGGCACAGTGTGTTTACACTTTGTGGTGAGTCAGATTACTGATGATGAGAGCAACACTGAACATCACGGAACAAGAAAGAGAAATTCTTAGTCTCGCCTCTCATTTGTCCACACAATTAATTTACCTCTATGTGTTACATGAACAGAAACGGCACCTTGGGAATAAAATAATATGTAAATCATTACACTACACAGACCTTTCCGGAATCCATTAACAGACAATTGATATGTGTGGGCCAAGTGAACATAGAGCTGGTAATGTGCTTCTTCCAATCCAGCCTCTCCTGTCTGCACCTGCTGCTTCTGCACATCCCCCAGTCAAGGACAGAAAGACCTAGAAACGCCATTAACCTTCTTAAACACATTCCACACAATCTCTCTGTCTCTTCTCTGTCATGGGCTTAATGTGCCGTGTAGCCTTTCATTCTGATACAGGCTTTTCAATTAATTACTTTTGATTTGGAGAGCGCCAAGTACAATACATTTGCCTCCCAGCACTTTAAAGAGAGTACAAGGAGTGAAAGAATACTTTTACATGAAACTGACCCAAATATCAATAGTCTGGTGCAGATCCACAGCTTAATGTGCGCCGTTCCACGTGAAATGGAGAGCGAGCCAGAGGGCTGTGTGTGCAGGCAGGAGCTCTTCTTCCTTTGCTCTCCAGTCCTCCAGTAACCAGGCCAGGCTCCTCTTCTGCACTTAGCACACACCCAGAGTAGAGTAGGCAACATTTCACACCAGGAATCAAACCCACAAGCTACAGATTTTATTTTTTTGTGTGTCTTTTTTTTTAATCTAATCTGAATTTCATCAGATCAACAATGTAGCATGATGTCAAGGATGTTATATGCATATTATGACTGTATGAGTGTGCTTCACGCGCCTTTCTAACGTACACATTTTTAGAGCTGTGTGTGTGTGTATGTGTGTGTGTGTGTGTGTGTATATATGTGTGTGTGTGCTCTGTTGGGGAGGTTCAGCATGGCCCCTCTTGCTCGGCTGCCTCCAAGCCTCCATCTGCTCAGCCTGCTGGGTAACACGCTCCTGCCTCCGGCTCTGAAGCCGCGTGTATGTGTGTGTTGTGTGTGTGTGTGTGTGGCTGTTTGTGTGTGTGACGTTAGGGATGTATGTGCTGGTGATGAGGGTGGGTGGTGTGTGTGTGTGTGTGTGTGTGTGTGTGCTGGGGTGGTGTAAATTGGGCTAAGATGGCAGCTGTCTGCAGACATGCGAGTGCTAAATCTTGACAAGGAGGTTGAAACACTTCTCTTTCAACTTGTCTCTATTTTAGGTCAGAGGGGTAACAAAGAGAAAAGGGGGGAAAAGATGAAAAATGCAAATCCAGGCATTGCTGTTTCCATCTGATCTGCTGTGTGGGAGGAGGTGGCCTTAATTAGCTGCATGTTGCACCATGTGCTCTGCATGCTTCCAAACCTCTCTAGTCCTAATGTAGGTTAAGAGTTTTACCGTCTTTACACACACACATACTCACACACACACACTCACACACACTTTACTGTACGACCACAAGTGTCGTCTTACTGACTCTAACAGTATGAAGGGATGACAAGCAGTTGATGTGTGAAATGATAGAATGAATGGACTCATGTTTACACAATAGCAGCTTCTCAGGGTTTCATCAGCCGAGGAGACACCTGCTTTTCTGTGGTGATTCTTAAGACATCAGCTCATGGGAAGGTGAGACCTCCGGCAGCAGTGATAGACTGCATCCGCCCACCGACACAGCCAAGATGATGACAGGAAGATGATATGGCGTCTATAACTGAGTGCAGTAGTGTCGTCCAAAGGAACACACGCAGCATGTACAGTTGAAACCAGAGATTACATACACATGCTAAAGTTGACTAAAAAAAAGAATATAAAAGGATACCCTGGATATCCAAAGTTACCCTGTCCATTGGAATTCAAATAGCCCCATATCATAACATAATACCCATTGTTTTATTTCAGTTAGGCTAATAGCCGGTATGATTTGCATTGAGAGATGATCTTACGGGAAGTACCTCATGCCAGTGGTGAAAAATGGTGAAGGGTATGTGATGATGTGAGACTATTTGAATTCCACAGGCCAGGGGAGCTTTATCAGGATGTACAATACAATAATAATGACTGGCCTTTAAAAATAAAAACCCTGCTGGCTCTATGGGAATTTAACATGGGTGCACAGGTGCATGTACAGTATGTATACTTATGAGCCCTGTATTTAAGGAAGAACTTCATTATTTACAATACATCATTCATTCGCAAAGAAAAGTGGTATCTTAAAAGCTTGGATTTTTCCTCACTTTTTAATTAAGGTCACCTCTTTATGGAAATTGGTTATTCACCCCCTTACCTGGAGTTACATATGTAGGTAAGAGCATTTTGGTCTCAGTGCATGCATTGCACTAGTCTGGCAACCCCAATTTTTACCTTTAGCTTAGCATAGGCGCTGGAAAGTAAAGTTGCCAAAGAGTTGCTATCTGGCAACATTACATTCCAGTGCCTATGCTAAGCTAAAGCTTAAAAAATGGGTAAAATTGGGCTTGCCAGAATAGGAAAATGCATGCACTGAGACCAAAATGCTTTTACCCACATATGTAACTCCAGGTAAGGGGGTGAATAACCAATTTTCATAAAGATGTGAACTATTCCTTTAAGGCATCAATTCCCAAAAGATTATTTTTTTATTCCTCATTTTAGTAACTTGTTTCTGTATGTGACACCTGAGACACTAACATAAAGCAAAGGTAAAAAAAAACACCTTTGCAATAACAAATCAGACAAACACATATCAATGAAAGTGAGAGAAAATTGTATTATACATTTTTCTATATACAAAATATGTGCTCAGCTTCAGGGTTTGAGCATGCGTTCTTAAAAAAAAGTTTAGAGCTGCTCAGGGCATTTTGTTGACAAAACATTACTACCAAAATCCTCTAAGCTTTCATCAACTCTACTCTAGGATTCCCCTGCTCAGCCGTTGGGTAGACTCTTCATTCCTCCCACTTGAAGATGGAAGATGGACTTTGGCTTCAAGTGAGAGAGTCCAGCTGAGCTTGTATCGTCTCGAGCTGCAAAGAACACAAAGAGGAAAACAGTTGGAATCATCAGTGGCACAATGTCTTGGGCCCATGGAACAATCTAGCAAAAAGAGAGGCTAGTGACCTTGTGGTAGAACTCCAGCAGCTGCTGATGGTTGAACTCCACGAGGACATTCTCACGTTCCTGAAGGGCAACACAACAGAAGGGGAGATAATGAAACACTGTCTGCAGGCATCATGGCAATATCCCACCAGCCCAACACACAAGCACCCCGCCAGCCAACTTGACCCTTCTAGTACTCACAAAGCACACAAATCTACACAACAGCTCAGCTGAGGAGACAGCCAGGTTTAATATTTGTTGTTGAATGGAGCTTTTTTGTAAGCTCTTTGTAAGTTCGATTGCAGCATAGTGGAGATGCTCATGTAGTCAGTCAACTGTGCATTGCAGCAAAAATCACAAGCCTTAAAATTGAAGAGATCACTCCTGCGCCACTTGAAAAGGCAAATGGCCATAGAGGGAGGGGAACCGCAGGCAGGCACTTAGTGAAGTCAAGCAGTGGGGACGAGTGGAGAGTGGAGAGTGGCAACAGCCTTTCGCAGAATCTGCACCCAGCGCTTGGGGCTCGGGGTTGGGAGGGGATGCGAGGTGCCAGAGGGAGACATGGGGTGTCACAGTGCATTAATGACACGGACATTAATTAGACCTTACATTATCACCATCCATAATTAAGAGCAAAAGAGGGAAATGTTATCTTGGGCTCACCCCACGGGAGACACACAGGACCAAATCTGGGGCAGTCCACTGTTCAGAGAGCAACAACCACATGCTTGTCTTAAACCTTGCGCAATAAAATACTGCTGTTTCCTGCAACATTTGGAGATACTTGCCGTTTTAACCAATAGCAATGTTAACAATTAATATATATATATATTTATGTGCATGTATATAATACTAATATACATACTGTATATATAACAGTCTATATGTTTCTCCTCTGTGATGCTTTTCAGACGTGGTCATATCAGTTCATATCCAGACACGCAGCACAAGAGTGAAGTGGATTTGGGAGCTCCACATCAAAGGCTGTGCAAGTAAACCCCATGAGAGTCTAGTGCAAATACAGAGTGTGTCCAAACTTAAGGGCTTCTTCTACAGCCATATCTCCCTGACTCACACAGAGCCATAAGCAAAGTCTCTTAAAACCTCACCATGGTCAAAAGAGCAAGCAGAACCCATCCGGGGGGTTACTCAAGCTCTCTCTCTCTCTCTCTCTTCCCCAGTGCGGGGCTGCTAAAGCGTGTCTCTGCATCAGCCTCATGCAGATGGCCATGCTAGGATGGGATGGACAGGCTTCCTGGAGGCTTTGTGCATCTGTTTGCATTCACATGAGACGATAGCAACGGGCATGCTAAATGTGTGACGTTGTGGATACGGAATGATTCCCTTCTGGTTGTGACACATGACTTGAGTTTGACATGAGTTTTTCTAGCAACTTTCTTTATTTTGTTGTATACTGAATCCTTAGATCTATTCTATTGCAATACTCTTATTGCTCAACATTTTCAGAAATCAGTCACAAAATGTATAGAAAATAAATTTAACAAGCTCTTTTTAAGTATATATTGTAGATATGAACATTATCAATGTGACCATATCAAATAAATAAACTAAAGTAATAAACTAATATTTTGTCTATTACGGTAAACACATTTTTAAAAAGTCACCCTGATTGTTTAGTTAATGTTACTTAGTAGAAAAAAGTTGTTCCAAGTTTGAAAAACACTGCACAGTGCTCACACAGCATGGCCGATAAATGATTGACAGCTCTGGAATGCAACTGATCAGCATGCAGGGGGGATCCAGCTTTGGTGTTTGAGAGCTGAATGAAAACGCAATGGAAATGTCAATGAGTATCAGAAGGGATTATTGCAATGCAGAGGAAAGTGAGAGAACCCACTCTGACACCCAACCTGCCATCAGCAGCACACGTCTGCAGCTGCACAATCTCTGAATTAAACATAGTGTAGTGAGCTAGAGCTACTGTGACTCCTCTCAGCTGACATGTCTGTGCAAAGGCTTCTCACACAGTCGCCCAATCCAGACAGGGGGACAAGAGAGTGACATGAAAAGGCCCCTCTCATCAATTATTAGTGATCGAGGGCAACAGTTTTCTGCACATTTCTAAAACCAGCGTCACTTTCATGAAAGACAAAAAGAATGCACATCACTTGTCCAAGCGGCATGTGAGTTTATCTGTGGAAAGTGCGCAAACAGAAGCAAAAGTTGCAAAACTCCAGAGAAGAGAAGTGAGGACACGTGCAAGAAAAGAGAGAAGACTTGAGTTTGAATAAACAGAGAGCATGTTGGAGAGGCTGGATGGGTGCACACATCAGGGGACGAGTACGAGTCTTCATACAGGCTCCACGTGCCCAACAGCAGCAGCAGGAGGAAGAGTTGGAGCCCCGTACTCCAGCAGCCATTCATTTCAAACTCGGCTTCCATACTTGTACTTCACACACACACACACACACACACACACACACACACACACACACACACACACACACACACACACACACAAAGTAGTCCATAGGGACATAGAGGGTGGCCTGGAAATGGGAAATGTTCTGTTGGCATACAGTGAGTCCATTTGAGAAGATGATGGGGGGGATATACCTTCGATCATTCCCAGAATTCAAAGTACTTCTGGCACATTTCTCTTCTGTTTGTACTGACAACTTCCTTTAACATCCAAATCACCATTAATAGTGGAGAATTGGAGTAAACCTGTCCCCGGAGACCTCTAAGCATATCATCCAATCCAATCCTCTAACTGTCAGTCCAAATGATCTGCTAAATAGTCTGCTAAAGGCAGGAAATCACACTCACCTAAGCCAGGGAAGGAAATCATTCAGTGACAGCGGAGGACAACTCTGCCCACTCTAACAACCTCACTAACCTGCTTTGCTTTAAACAGTGTAGCTCTCACTACTACTCATGTGTGAGACGCAGAGGAATGAAGAGATGTAAGAACACTGCTTAATGTCCTCAGTTAATACTGGGGGAGGCAGCTTGAGGGTCTGGGGGGGCTTTGGAGATTTATTAGGATTTTAGGTAACACTAAAGAAAGGAAGATTTTCTCAAAAAATTTGAAAAGCCATGTCACACCTCATGAACAGCACTTGATTGGTCCAATGACCCATCAACAATGACCTACAATAATATCATGACTCAGTTCACACCTATAAACTATGACAACACTACTTTAAGAACAAGCAGTCAGCAGAATTTTGACAACATATGGTAATCTGAATAGAGTGTTTTGTGCAATATCCACATCTGAACAGTGAACATGTGAGAGTAGTGTGACTGAATCAAAGATTATTAAATACAGGCCAATTCTGTATGTTATATCTGGCCCTTTGCAACTCAGCATACGCAAGATGTACAAACACAGTAAGAATTAAAGAAAAGAAATGGTTGTGAGTCACTAAGCTAATAGTCCATTTGGAGTGTCCTCCTCCTGTTAAGACATTAATTATTTTATTTAATTAGTAAAATGAAGGTTTTATAAAGAGTGTACCAAAATGCTTCACAAACCATGCTGTATGCGTTTCCAAATGGGACAAATAATTAGACGGGTCAGGAACAGAACCAGCAGAAACAATGTGTGAAACTTGCTTTTATTTCTCAGCTGAACTACAGAATGAGAACTAGCAAGACTAGGCTGTTGCTGTGTTATATTGTCTTCATGCAGATGCTAACTCTGGTCTTAGCAGTCGAGTAATATGCATGCTGCCATCATTATTACGGTAAATGTAGTCAGGCATAGTAGTTAATGCAAAGAGTTTATGTGTAGCGATCTGCGGATGTATGGGAAGGAATGTTTAGGGAAATATATGAATATAGGAAAAGCCTGAAGTTGAATGGGTTGGGGAAAACAACAAAGTCTGAACATATCAAACATACAAGTTCAATTCTAAGTTATGAGTAAGCAAGCTATCCAATTCAAGTCACAAGTCCATAAAATTAAGGAACAAATCAGACTAGAGTCGGAGTCTTGGACTTCAGTACTCTGCTACAGGGCTTGTCTCCCTAAAACAACTCCAGGACAAAGTCAAGGGCACAACGGTGGCAGTTGGGATTCAAACACACAATTTCCAGGCTACAAGCATACTAGCCGGGTTCCTTAAACATGAAATATAAATAGAAAGCTTATTTTTCTTTGACTTATTTTTAAAACCTGGGCCAGAGGATGACCAAACAAATCAAAATAAGCATTCACTTTCAGGGGACAGTAGCAGTTACTTGGCAATACTACATGCCAAAAACATTTTTTTTTGTAACTATGTTGTGGGTGGAGGATGAACATAGAGGAACCTAAACAAACACTAGAAATCATAATTTGTTGTTTTTAAACTCAAGTAGTTGGTAGCAGAGCTACATTTCTCATGGCATTGGCAGAGATGTAATTCAGCCTGCACAATTTTCTTTTTCATGGGCCAGAACATGCAAGAAAGGGTAACATGGGTACTGTTGACATACTGTACAGTATAACCAACTAATGTTTGACTTGAACACTGCCTTCGTGCGTCAGGGAAGCCAATGATTTGCAACTCCATGGGGACAAAACACTAATGACCTAATTTTACAGGTCTTTTCATGATTCTGTTCTGACATTTTCTACCATCTGTTGGTATAGCAACCAGAAAACAGCAGTTTCAGAGACTGTGAATGAGGCTTGTGGTCATCAAGTTTTGTAATATTGTTGAAATGTTAAGTAAACAGATAAGTGCACTCTAAAGGAAATATTTTCACATTTTCACACAGCCATTTTTTTTTTTACTAACAGAAATTCACCAATCCTGTAAATCCTTAAATAATGGGGCCTTTGTTTACCTCAGCTGCACCAGACACAGGCCATTATTTTAGGTAGGCTAGGCTTTGAATAACAGTTGAAAAACAATTAGAATTTCTTAGTTACGGCGGATTGACCCCATCACACTTTTTCGTATTGACTGCATGAGTAAAATAGCCTAGCCTACTGTAATTTACACTAATGCATACTTTGCTCAAGTGTTTTGCTAATTATGATCCACTGGTTTGCTGTTAGAACAACCAATGTTAAAACTTTTACTTTTAAGTTGGGATTTGCCAGATGCCTGCGCACAGCTGTATTGAAAAACGATTATTTTCATAACAAGGAGTAGCCAATTGTGGGAATGCTGTTGATAAAACAATACCTACATCGTTATTTCTTGCTTTAGCAAACTGTCCAACAGTTTAATAAGATGACCAGAAACGGCATTTCAAGGTAAGTTTGCAATCGCTAACTAATAAAAGCCGTGAAAACGTGAAAACCATTGTCTTCTCGATTGACGATTCTCTTCTCGAACGATTGTCTATTCAAGATATTTGAAGATTCTGGGTCCAGCTTTAATATTCTTGCATCAAAAACGACCCTGGCCCTAATCTTAGGCCCCATTATTATTTCAGGATGGTTATTATTTCAGGACAATTTCACTTTTATTCAGTTTTGTCAAACTGTAAGTGCATAAAATAATGTCTGGTGTCCCTTTCAGATTACAAGTCGTTAGCACTGACCTACCACTCCAAGTGCTTTTAAACAGAAATACAAACCCTTCTATTTCCCTCCTTCATTCAGGCACTACACTTAAACAGCAGGAGATGATCTGCCCATTTCAGTGACCTCTCTATTCACCTATTTATTTATGTACTCAAAAATAACTATAAAATACAGCTACTGTTTTTATCTTTTTCTTTACCTTCATTATTCATCTTACATATGGATCCCACAAATCTGTGACCACTATCATTTTTTGATTGAATATATTTTCATGTGGTGTCTTCCTGCTGCACACAAACTGCCTTTTTGAGATGCAAAATAAACTGAATTGGATTTGCCTGAATTGAATGGGATAATACTGCATGTGTATCCTTCCACATGGGGGGATGGTTGGCTGGCCAGCACATAATAAGGTGGGACTTGTGATTGGCAGAGAGTGTGGTTGGCTGAATCCAGATCCCAACAGTCCTTCATAATTAAAGCCTTGTGCATGTACCCTACAAGCCCCTGCGCAGGAGAAGCTAAAGGGAGGGAGACCCCGCTTCAGTGGTCGGCTCCTCGCCAGTTATTTACTTTTTTACCCCACTGTTCTGGATATTTAAAAATAAATAAATCTTTTTTTTTTTAACAATTATCTGTATGCCTTAATAATTGTGCTAACACACATACATAAACACAGACACAAAGAAACACACACACACACACACACACACACACACACAGAGAGAGAGGAGGATGCCTCCAGAGAGTGCACAACAGCCATGCATACAAAAAGGCATGTCTACCTCTCCCCCAAACATGGCTAATTATGAATAAATAAAAATTCCCCTCCATTCTTGGTTAAATGGTTTCCATGGCCACCAGTCTTTGGCAGAACCTCTCCCCTCTCGCCACAGACTGCTGTCTGTCTGTCTGTCTGTCTGTCAGAGAGATGAAATGTCAAGCTCTCTCTCTCTCTCTTTGTGCATGCTGCCTTTGTCGCTCAGTGGAAATGTGCCCCTAAGTTTGGTTTGGTTTGGTTTGGGTTGTTTGTGTGTGCTTTCTGTTGTCTCTGTGTCACTCATTTGGGTGAGAGAATTTTGGGGGAGATGGAACAAGTCATTGATATTCTGAAGAAGGGGAGGCCAAGCAGCAGCGGCTGTCATGAGAGATTAGGCGTTGTGTACTCTCAGGTAGCGCCGCGTGAAAGAGCACTGCTGCATGCGGAGGGAGCTAAGCTTCTCTGGGCCTGTTTCACCACATCCTCCACTGCTCTCAGCCCGCCGCCGCCGCCCCACGCACACACACACTCCACACACCATAGTCAAGTAAGCAAGATGCAGAGATAGAGCTTTTGGGCACAAGAGTTATTACTGTAGGCCATGGGCTGGCATGTTGATAGGCCTACCTAAGCAATAAACTATTCAGACACAAATAAACAAACATCCTCCAGTTTAGCTCCAGCAATGGGAGACAATGAGGGGAAATAGCTAAATATTAGAGAACATTACATTTGTCTTTCTAAACAGGAGGAGCAATATATCAATACAATACACCTGGCTCATTGATGGATGCTTTTCTCCGTCAACAAAATAAAGGCATCATCTATAAACATAAACACACAATCTCATAACTAAAGGGAAGGTTGGAAGGGCTGCTGACAGACTGACTGGCCTGCATCGGTGATCTCTTTTGTTTTTGTTATTTTTTGCATGAAATGTGTAAACACAGAGAGATCCAAGATCAGCCACGCAGAACAAAGGGAGAAAAATATTGACAGGGCCGCCATAAACAGGAGGAAAAGGTCATCCAAGATTCTTTGTTGTCTGACACTTATCAGCCACACAGCTTCCTTCACCTATGCGTGGTCACACACACACACACACACACACACACACACACACACACACACACACGCACACACACACTGGGCTGGGCTGATGAGCTCTCTTTAACAGCAGGATAAACAGGAAGGTGAGGAGCAAAGACGATTTTTTCTAATCTATTCTATTCCAAAAAAAAAAGAAAAAGGACGACAATCAGAATGATGAACAATGAGAAAGACGAGATGAGAAAGAAGTCAATATTTTTAAACTGCCATCATCAAGGCATGAATAGAAAATATGTGACATTTTAAGACTTCTCAAAGAGTGCTACACGTTCATTTATTTAGCATACTTGCATTTTATATGTTCTATATGCATTTTATAGGTTTTCAGCAATTTCTGAATGTAATGACAACAAAACGGTATATTTTTGAGGGTGATCTGAATTGATATGCATTTGCAACAGTGCAGTTCAGTGCCTTTACCACCACAAGAAATGATTGCAGCACACTGCAGTATTGCTTAATTTTGTTTTTGCCCGACCAAAACACACTGAATAAATAAAAAAAGTGGCTGTGTCCAGTAATGTTAGGATCTAAAAGTGTACTGATGTGCAGACTGCCCAGGAACACTTGACCAAAACTGGGAACACGGATCTCACACCTTTAGTCTGAGTCACCAGGCCACCCTGAGGGCAGAGAAGCTGGGCTAGAGGTGAGAGCTGAACTCCACAACACTCACAACACCATCTCAATCCATCAACATCTTTATAGAGACTGGAAGGGGCCTTTACACAATATAGCCGTTTTAACTTCAAATTGAAGTTACACTGTTCTCATCATTTGAGGAGACCTTTTAATTTGGTTGAGTGACCTGATATTTTGGGTTCGTTGTATAAACACAGGCCTGTGTGCACGCACACACAGAGAGCAGAGAACCGTGTGTGCGCAACACACACACACACACACACACACACACACACACACACACACACACACACACACACACACAAATGCACATACACACACACGCACACGCACACACACACACACACACACACACACACACACACACACACACACACACAGAGTAAAAACAGAAGGGAGACGCTTCAGAGGATTTACATAAATAAATAAAACTGCGCTTCTGCACTGAAGGTTTAACTTGGACTGGTGACAGAAAGTGTCAAGCAGATTTAGTATCCTGTGTTCTTCTCCTGACTGTGCTGCTCACTGGAATTATGTCTTTGTTAATTGTTCCGTCTTTGCCCTAGATGGGTCTGTGCTTCACTACACAGAGCAGTGTGACAGACAACAGGGGACTTTGTAGGGGAGAAGACTGGAGTCGCCCTACACCTCATCATTTCTTTAATAAAACCCAGCGGATGAAGTCATCAATGCCAGACCTGGCCAACCAGTGGACCTTATCCATGATGACAAACCACATCCTTTCCTGTGGTTTCTGTCAGAGTGGAGAGGAGAGGGGGGGGAGAGAGAGAGAGAGAGAGAGAGAGAGAGAGAGAGAGAGAGAGAGAGAGGAGGAAATGGCACACAAAAAAGACTGCAACACATAAGAGCGCAAGAGAAAAAGTCTATGAGAAAGAGAGACTTTGTGAAAGCCAACACTGACATCCAACCAAAACAGGCCAACACATGTGATTCCAGACCACAGGAGCAGCAGCCGTGCCCAACAGCAGCAGCAGCAGCAGCACACGGACAGGAGAGAGAGAGAAAAAGAGAAAGAGGTTCTCTCTACTTCTCTCTGCTCCTGGCGGCCTGGAGCCTGGTGGGCCTGTGTCTGCACACACAAAGGAGAGAGAGAGAGGGACCGGAGGAGGAGGAGGAGGCCGGGGAAGAGGAAGAAGAAAAGAGCTCAGATAAAGAAAAGGAGGAGGAGAAAGGACAGAAATGCTGGTTTTGTGTTGATTAGGCCAGCACTTATCTTAATACAACTCTTTCAGTGCCACGGACGGTCACTGGCTGTGAGGGAGCGCTCATGACAAAGATCTCAATTGTCTCTTCTTTGGCTTCCCAGCCCAGAGCAGCACAGAGGTCTCTTTCAGCAGCCCCCAAAAAGCCAGTGCAGAGCACACAGCCAAACACACAGGCAAATAGCCACATGCACATTAACAAATCATTATGCAGATTAAAACACCAATAAAATGATAACAATGAGCATACATAATGACCACTATGTCACTCCATTTTGTTTTACAAATTTTTAACTGCCTAGTGGGTTACCAAGCTCTAATAAAGCTAGGTCTTTCATTAAAAAACCACAAACAAATGAACTGTCAAGAAGCAGCATGTCTACAGGTATAAGAGCACAAAGAGACTGAGGAAAAGTTCATTCTTCATTCTAAAGAAAAGAATACTTCCAAAACCTCCCATCTCTGCTATGATGCAGCCGACTAGATGTGTGCATCAATTTATCAGCGTGAGATAACAAAATGGCCCCTGTGGTATAAACTGCTTCTAATCAAGCATCTGCAGGTGGCCTCTATGACATGCTATGAGTTGGAAAGACAGGAAGATGCCTAAAAGACAGGAAGAAAGATAGAAAGAAAGAAAGCAAGAAGGAAGGAAGGAAGGAGGGAAAGCTTTCAGGCTTTGGCATGAATGAGGACAGTACAGATGCCAAAGCAGTAAGCTCAGCTTCAGGGCTTAGTTACTCTCCACCTCCTTCTCTCTCTCTCTCTCTCTCTCTCTCTCTCTCTCTCTCTCTCTCTCTCTCCCTCTCTCCCTCTCTCCCACTCAGACTCACTTGCCATTACTGGAATCACATTGGACACATTAGTATTAATTGGAGTGGGAGGACAGGGCATCTCCATATTAGTATTTTCACCACCAGTGACAACTGAGGGATGCAGCAGTAGAAGACAAACAAATGAGCTCATTCCATTTATTCCCACCACCATCGGCCCTGGCCAGATCATGAGCCGTAACGCACACACACACCGTCTTCACCAGCTCAGAGAGGTCACAGATTTGCATGCAAAAGCATAGATTTCAGCCTTTTATTGAAATGAAACAGCGAGAGACATGGGGTGGGATCATCAGCTCTGACTATGGGCTACTGGGACTGAGATCAGGCTCTACTGGGAGCCCAAAGAGCTATGGATGCTGCAGCCACTGGATCCGAATGCCAAATGTCCACAACACTCTGATGTTTACTAGACTGACACTTCACAGAGTCACACAGATGAAGACATGCTGCCCTCCAGTAAGTGTAAATGAAAGTAGGTCACTATGCCACCGGGGTGCTTGTGTACACGCTCAACCACAACCCATTGGCTATGCAGAAATACTAATTAGAAGAATTAGCCATCAAGAAGTAGCCATCAAGACTAGACATGGCTGAAAATGTGAAATAAAATGAAGTGAAATAAATCACTGTGATCATACATCTAAATAATAATACTATACTACAACTAACAACTACATAACTACAATAACTTAACATTAAAAATTCCAAAATGTGGACACAAGTGCCATCTCTTCAAAATCAAGATTGTTGCCCTTCACTGCATTTTCCTTCTCCTCTACTGACTTCATTAGTATTACATAAGAACTGCGCTGTTAAATACATCAGAAAATGCATTTCCATGCAGTCCAATGAGTGCTCACATGGCTGTTTAATTAGACCATATGTGCAGTACTGTTACTACTCTATTGAGCTTCAGAAATGGCCATTATTACAACTCACTGCATACAAACTGATACATGAACATGTGCTGACACACACCCACACGAGCATGGATGGACACACACATACACACACACACACACACACACACACACACACACACACACACACACACACGCAATTATTTCTAATTTTAGAATATTCTTAGAGACCAATCATAGTAGCCTTCTTCCTCCCACTCATTGCTCCAGGGTTGTTGAGTGTTGTTCAGTATTTGCTGGGATGTTGGAACTATTGGCAGTCTAGGTGAAACACACACCATCGTCAGAGATACTTACAGTACACTTTCAGCAGAGTGATTCCATGCACATGTAGCAAGGATTACAGATGATTGGCATCTTCGGAAGTAAGCCTAGCACCATAAACTTTATGGATACATCTTTGGCTGAGGAGCTGAACTGTTGTTATGCTCGCTCGAGATTGAACGCACTCTGAACCCGTCAATTAATGCGGCTGCAGACAGCTCTCCTACTAGGACTGAAGCCTCTTCACTGCCTCAGAGGAGCATACCCTGAGGGCTTTGAAGTGCGTGAACATCAGGAGAGCAGTGGGCCCAAATGCATTTCAGGCCATGTGCTAAAATCCTGTGCAAATCAGCTCTCTGGATTGTTCACCCCCTTCTTCAATGAGTCTTTAGCTCAGGCTGTAGTCTTTTAAAAACATGCTTTAAAAGATCAATCACTGTTCCTGTGCCCAAGAGTAATAAGCCATCATGTCTGAATTAATAGAGACCGGTAGCCCTTACAACGCTAATGATGAAAGCTATAGAGAGGCTTCTGTAAAACATTATTTCCCAAACAACATTGGCCCACTCCAGTTTGCATAGCATCCTAACAGATCTTCAGATCTACACACCACTCTAGAATATGCAGATTGTAACAGTTACAGTAAACAATACCTGGATGTTATACTTTGTTTCCTTCCACAGCTACTTTCACTGTGTTTCAATCTCTTTTTTTAAAAAAAAACTGCCTATTCTGCTCTCTTCTGTTTGGAATGTTAAACTGGGAATCCTGAGGGAATGGCTACAATGCAAATAATGAAACTGTAAGCTATGTCAACATTCAATTCTCCATCCCCACCTTCTTTTTCTCTTTCTCTCTTCTGCTCCTCTTTCTCCTTCTCCATTCATTTTAATCCTGCCCTTCCTCACCCCTGCCATCATTCTTCTCCCCTTCCCTTCTTCCCTCTCTGTCTCCCCCCATCATGAGATGGGTCAGGCCCATTAGTGGCCCATCTCCTGCAGGAGGAGATGAAGAGCTCATCAGCATACAGGAGGGCCTTGTGCTAATTACCCCTCATTACTAATTACTCCTGCCAGTGAATGGAGGGGGCAGAAAGTGGGGCGCTGAGAATATGGGTCGGCAAAGCAGCGGATCTGTGGGGAGACTGATATGCAGGCCTCAGGTAAACCAGTGCATGGATACACTGAACATCTAGCTTCTCAACTTATTGAGAGAGAGAGGGCTGAGAGAGAGAACCCAAAGCTTAAGGAACAATACCTTCTGAACAAAACAGCAGAATATAGGAGATTATGGATTATTACAGACATTGCTGTCGTGCTGTAGTGCAAAGCTCAAGGAACAAGACCTTCTGAACAAAACAGCAGAATACAGGAGATTATGGATTATTACAGACATTGCTGTAGTGCAAGTCTACAATATGCTTTAGTGAAGCAGGCATTCTGGAGATAGACTCTGTCGAGGATATCACAAAGCTCTTTTTCCAGGAAAAACAAGAGAAAGATGCCACTTCCACTGAGATCCCCATCTCTGAAAAGACTGGGATGAGGAATGGGAGCGTGCTGGCTAGCCACTCACTGCACTTCAGCTCTGGGAGTAGACACAGACATGCACTGCTTCACTGGTTCAGGATTATGCTCCTTTGAAAGTGGGGCAGCAGATAGTGTATGTTGGCTTTGAAATACTCACATAGGATGGGCTTGTTAATGATTAATGAAGCTCTCCGTCAATTATTTAGCATTGACTGTTGCGGCGTATCTTTTCAAATCATTTCAGGTCAATATAGGTGAGCAGAGGGAATGGTCCAACACTCCAAAGGGATGACGGGTTTCAGAACACAAGCAGAGAGGGGGAAGATGTTTTTAGACTTTAGTTTTTAAGGCTTCCGTTTGCAAAATCAGGAATTTCTTCACTATATGTCTTTGTCCCCCACCCCCACCCCCACCCCACACACACACAACACAAGACAACACGTTTGCTGAAGACAGCTGAGGCTTAACATCACTCCAAAAGCCTTTAAGGGCGCCTGCAAAAAGCTAACTAAAAGTGAAGAACGAATGCTTCCTTTGAAGAGATTTTTTTTTTCCTGCAGCACGACTGTGTGACTAAAAGGATTGTGGTGGGAGTTCACTCCAGGCTGGCACAGAGGAGCTCCTGGCCAGGATAATTACCAAGAGAAGAAGATTTCTCCTTTTCTCTTCCTTCTCTCTTTGCCCCCTCTCACTCCAGTCACTTTTCTTTCTTGCTATACTCTCTCTCTCTCTCTTTGTGAATCCTATCTCTTAGTTCTGCCTACACGCCAGTGAGCTCTTCTGCTGGCACAGCTTCTGAGACGGAGCTCTTATCGGAGGCTGGCAGGACCCAGGGAATCCCACTCTGATGACGACTGACAGACAGACAGGGCTAACCAGTCCAATGCCTATACTCATCATTAGTGAGCTGACACGGCCATACGGCTCCAAACCAGTCCAAAGCCAATACAAGGAGATGCGTGCTGAACTTGCTCCACAAAGTCAGACATCATGTGTCTGGAAACTCCGGAACAAGACAAACAAATTCATGTCCACGCGAGAGAAGATGCAAATTCATCCTTGGCCGCAGTAATGCTGTATGTAAGTGGCCAGTGTCTCTGTGGGGTCATTACAAATGAAAATAAATAACACCTCAAAGGAAGTTTACATTTACAAAGCCACAGGCTCCATTCAAATTCAATAAAAAGGAGAGGATGCTAAATATTTGAATAAATCTTTATCTTGTGGATATTTGCAGTGCGAAGAGACAAAAGGCAATTTCTACTTTTGAGCACGCAATGGCGTGTCGTTTATTTAATCATCCATTTAACCGTTAATTCAAACATGGCACTGAACGTCCCACAGTAACGCTGCATATCCCATAATAAACAATCATAGAATTCCTCCTTAAAGGGACAGTGTTGTAGTAACAATAACACAACCCAGATTGCATACTGTAATAGAGCAAAGCTACCAGCAATGTGCAGAAGTAGGATATGGAAACATAACAATAACTATATGGTGAATTATGACCATTATAAAGTGTCCGCTACAATGTCAAAATATTTTCTCAACTAAATTGCAACAGGACGCATAGAGTGTGTCTAGATGTGTAGGATAGAGTAACGTATCTGTCGGGACAATCAGGCATAAACGCTCATATCATAATAATTACAAAATATTCAGATACTCTCCAAGAGCTACTAAATAAGACGTTGGTTTCCTAAAAATGTGCAGCAATCTCATCTAGATCTGTATGCAAATACCTATATGTTCAACCCTTCCTGAGCATGCATAAATAACCCAATAGGAATGAATCTTGGGGGACAATGCGCTGTGGAGCTGAAAGAAGAGTGCTAGTCAACACTTGACCACACCAGCAGTCCAGACTGAAGAGTCAGAAGGTCCCTGCTGTTAGCAGCCATTGTGTGTTTCAGTGGGATTAGACCCAGCCTCTCCCCACATTATTTACTGGAGCTGAATGCTCATCAGCACAGCAGGCACACAAGGCACACAGGCGTACACAGGCGTGCACACACACACACACACACACACACACACACACACACACACACACACACACACACACACACACACACACACACACACACACACACACACACACACACACACACACACACACACACACCACAGAGGCACATACTGCTTCCAAACTGGCTTATTCAGGCACCTGAAGTACTGGATGCGACGTAATGGCAAGAAATACTGATAATGGTGTGACAGATTGGCCCACCCATGAACTTGCAACAACAGAAAAAATGTTGCCTTGCTTTGTTTGTCTGTTTGTGTGAACAGTAACAAAAATGCTTTTCTGAAAACGACTGGACTCCCTCAGAAAAGCCTACACAGATGCAGCAGAGCCATTCAATGTGGACAAATAAGTGAGGCCACTACAGGCTAGCTAGGATGGAACATCTTGGTGCGTGTGTGTGTGTGTGTGTGTGTGTGTGTGTGTGTGTGTGTGTGTGTGTGTGTGTGTGTGTGTGTGTGTGTGTGTGTGTGTGTGTGTGTGTGTGTGTGTGTGTGTGTGTAGTCCTACAAAACTTTGCTGTTCCACAGATATTTTGATTTATTAGGCTCTGCAAATCCAGAAACCTTGTAGTCATCTACAAAAATGGGTGAAACAGTAAAAAAACCCGTAAGGTGTTTGCTGACCATCAACATGGCATTAAATACTGCAGTGTTTTTTGGAGACGGGCAACATGTAGAATGTGAAGCTATTTCATGCCATCACAGTTTCCTCACTTCTCGAGAGAATCATCAAAGAATCGGCATCAGTCTCTATCCAAGGCCTGCCTTGTCCACTGAACCCTCAGTAGTGTTCCTGCTGGCTACATCAGCACATCATCTCAGGATCAGCAAAATTATACCCCTGGCGACACTTACCAGGAGTGCGCTAGTGTGCCAAAAATCATCCATTTACAATCAATGCAAGTGCTGTGGAACACTGTGAGTAGTGAGTAAAATGCCTGTGCGCTAGAGGCTCTGTTGTGCTTGCCCACGGAGGGGAGAATGCTTAATACAATAAGTGTGTACAGTATGTGCTGGCTAAGCAGTAGCATGCTCACCCCAGCTTGATTTATTACGGAGAGTGGAGAGAGCAGAGGGTGCCAAGGATGCTCAGGGTCCCGTCCTGTCCTCTCCTATCTTTGGACTCACCCACACCAGTGGAACTCAGGAAGGGAGTTAGGGGGCATGAGAATGCAAAGAGAGCTGCTATAATACTGCCATTAAGTTTGCTTGAATAATTCCCCCTGCATACTTATTTAGACTCTCCATGTTAGAGTTAATGATATTGAGGGATGACTATTGAGACGGCTCTAATGATCCCATCCATTCCCCCACCAAGCAGAAACACTCCCATAAGAGGGAGATGACAATGAGGAGCAGTAAGAGAGTAGAGATCTCTAAAGAAAAGATGGCTTCCAGTTGCTACTTAGTTGCAGTCTGGAGTCATTCCACACTGGATATAGAGGTGGTGTGATGAAATGAAAACAAATAGTGCTAATACAGCGAGATTTAATCCCTGTTCCTTGTGCACTCATTGTGATTCCTCCTCTGCTGAAATATCCTGAGAGATGTCATGATAACCAGACATGCTGGCATCAAAGTGAGATCTCCAGGATTACATTTTGGAGAGCAAAGTCACACATTTACTGAAGCTGAAAGGTGCTGGAACTAGCTTGATAGTTATCCAATAATGTCTACGCTGGCAACAAGAACAGTAAAGCAATGGTAGGACCTTGAGTGCTTTTACATTTTTTAATATTAATCAATACTCAATTTAATACTATTCATGTTAACATTAACTTCAGAGTCTACAGTTCTCACTCTAGACTTTTGGCATGTGTATTCTGAGCTAGCTGTAGAGACCATGCTATGTGAACACTTTTAATAACCTGCAAAGTGCCTGAAGCTATAGGTGAGGGTCAGAAAGAATAATACGTACATTAGCCAACTACAGAAGCCTTTCATTTTGCACTGAGTAACAGCTCACTGCTTAAGGGAAACATAATTGCATTGAAAGTCAAAACTAAAATTCAAATTTAAATAGCTTCAACCAATAACAAATACTTGTATAAAACGTCCCAAATACAAGCCCAATTTGACACAGTTACCACACAGCCTCCATCTTTTCACAGACGGCAGCCCAGAGGCAGCACCTGAGGCAACTCAGACAAGCGTGCTGACAGACAGTGACGGACTCCAACACCTCCTGCTACTGCTAGAGTTAGTTACTGCAGCTTCCTTCCTCAACTAGTCAGCAGCAGGTCAGAGCAGCAATGGAGCAGGACAATTCTGAGCACGGGAAAAGTGATATGGCTCCCCACTTACAGTATTTGACTATCCTTCTCTGGGAAGCTACAATTTCAACATTTTTCTTCTCCTTGGGCTGAGTTGAGATCTGCCCAAGTTGTTTTCTTGGGTCATAAGACACACACATTTTGAGGGCAGAATAACACCTTTCCTGCGCAACTTCAAGTGTGACAGGTGCCATGGCAACAAGCTGTGTGGTGGGTTTAGAATAGAGTATTGATCAATCTTTTGCTCCAAGGGAGGATCTACTTGCAATGTTTGTTGATTTAGGAGACTGCAAGTGGGCACATGGGGGCTGTAATCTGTTAAGCTATCCACTATGCATATCTGTCCATCCAGACCAATGGGATAAAAGATTGCCCCATTCTGTTCAGTTACTCAAGCGTACACATGCACACACACACACACACACAGTGTACAGGGGCAGAGTTCTTGGGCATCACATTTCCTTAGCTCCTCTTCAACTGCTCCTTAATAGATGATAGTGGCTGGCGCCGCTATAGGCCTAGCACTGAAAGCTTCTAACGTGGCTGACCCTTGGAAAATGTCTGCAAATATTAGCTGTTCCCCAGTTATAATAGATATCTAAAGTATTCTGATATGGATAAAGCTCTCTGGTATCTGTGTTTACATATAATACAATAAGAGATCATCATAATTATTGTGATATGATACTTTTGATTTTTTTTACTTTCCACACTTTTCTTCTCTTTTTCTTAGCAAACTGATCTACTTCAGTGGATAAACTGCACGTCTATCTGGCCTTCCCCATAATATCTAAAACAAGGAACTCTATGGACCAGGGGGCTGCCTTGCCTAGATCCAAGGTCCGGTTCACAGATGTCAAATTCTTTTCAGTAATGAACAGTAGTTGCCATAGGCTTGTATATCTTCCTCTTTTAACAAAAGGGAGCCAATTTAAACCGAACTTGTGCAACATCGTATGCTTTTTTAAAACTGTTTTTGTGAGTACAAAAAGTTGCTTGAAAAAGTACCATCGACCATCACAGAAATGTTTGATGTTGAAGCGTTGCAGCTATTCTCTCCCTCCCTAGGTGGACTTATCAACGAAACATTCTCATTTTGCCTTGACAAGAAGCAAGCCTTTGGAAGCACAAGCTTTCTTTTAGCCTTAAGCAACTAGTACAAGTTGACTTTGTCTATCCATGCGTCCAATAGGGTGGCAAGTATTGAACATCTGACAGTAAAGTCTTTCCATTGCTTGGTAAGGCGGACAGAAAAGCCTGTTCAGTCTCTTTCATGTGCGAGAGACAACAAGAGAGCGAGAGTTTGTGTGTGTGTGTGCGTGTGTGTATGTGTTTCTATCTATGTTGTAACCTATGTTTGCATGGTGCCCCCACCCTCAACAGATCGAAAGCCCACACTGACAGACAGAGATGCCATCTACAGTTGTTTGTGTGAGCCCTTAGCTGGTGCAGTCTCTATGGAAACCAGACAAAAGCTGGTCCATGTAAACAATGTGAGCACCAGCTAGCCCAAGCAAGCCCCAGTCTCACCCTTCGCCCTGTCCAATTCCTTTGGGTGCCACAGAGCCATACCGAAAGCGGTAGGTAACAGTTAATTCCCTGATTCCAGAGACAAACCTCCAAACAAACATGATGTGAGTCTGATCTGCTATGGTGGACTGCAGTGCAGTGGAGTGTGTGTGTGTGTGTGTGTGTGTGTTCCTCGGAGCCAGGTTTGGAGCTCAGGCCAAAACACTTCTGAACTACAAGGGGGTGGCCTGGAAACAACGCAGTGGGTTACATGACAAAACGCCACCCAGAGCCAGACTCCTGCTAACATGAAAGCTCATAGTCCTCCATTTTAAAATATAGTACTGCCTTTTCTCTCTCCACGTCCCTCGCCCTCTTTCACTCCCTCCCTTTCTTTCCTGCCTGTGGAGTTGAGCAGTGAAGAAACCAAGGCTCAGGACAGCTATTCATAGGCAGAGAAGTGCTCTGTTGTGTGGTGACTTCAGCCATTGCCTAGGCAGCCCTTCAGGGTGCCTCTGGTATGTCGTCTGCGCAGCCCTGGGAGCGAGAGGGTTGTGTCCTCTCCACCACATGCTTGTGGGAACGAGCTGCCAGAGATGGCCAATCTCTCACCGCTGGCTCTATAAATAAGAGCCATTTGTCTCAACGGGTGCTTAGCAAGAATGGCCAGTTAAATGGGGTCTATAGGTTTTCAACTTGAGATGGGAATTCCATGGATTCAAAAAAAGCCGTGCCTACTGCACATTAGCACAGCCTCTGAGAGAGACAGCACACGCTCAAATCATCATCTGCTCATATTCGACTGCGCCTAACCACATTTTACAACCATTCCCCTCACATTTACATCACTGGTCATCTGCAAGCAGACTAACTTCCTCCAGTGTTATAATGAGTGACCTCTGTTAGTCTGACCACCATGCAGGGACGTTCTCTTCCACACAAGTTTAATGACCCTGGCTCATGACATTGAAAACATGGCTACAGACTGAATAAACAAAAGCAAATCCGATGTTAACACACAGGGTTGTGATTATCACACTGATTTTTGCAAAGCTTGATAGGAATGCCCACATTAACTAGAGAAAAACAGAGCACATGAGCAGGCACTATTCCTTCAGGACAGAGGCTGTACTGTCTGTTCCTTAAATAAAGCCTCCAACAAACAAAATGAGAGATGGGGAGTGTGAAGGTACACAAGCTAACAAGAAATACAATAATCCTGATGAATAGGGAACAGAAAGAAATGGCAACAAGTGAATGAGGAGAGAAAGTGAAAGAGCGAGTGAAAAGATATTTGGTCGAGCCATTGCTATTATCTGCACGTCTCCTGAGGGAGCCCTTGGTTTATCAAATGCTAACAAACAGCACAGAGCCGGCCGGAGGAGTGAAAAGAGGACTTAGAAGAGAGGGCCCAGTGATCAGGCTCAACCACTAAACCATGACATCATCGCCAGTGGAACTATGAGTATGCTTGAGGAATCACCTATAGGAGTGCAACAGCCCTGGACAACAATCTAAAGGCATTTCCCCCAAAACACACACACACACACACACACACAAATAGTAAAAGAAGACCATTAAACAGGCATAACACAAAATACACCATAAAATAAAAAACACTACATATACTGTACATACAAAAAGTGTAAAAAAAAATTCTCATAACATATTACCCAGCATAGGTAACATGTAACCTTTTAAGCCAATATGCCCCTTAAGTCCTGCCAAATCTATGATCTGGACTAGAAAACACTTTCTAGAATATTTCTGAAGGATTCCATGTCATAAAACTACATTACTTGTGACAAACATGCAGGATATGCAGGCATTGAGAAAAGGAAAGGATCATAGGCTCTTGTTTCACGCTTGAAGTGCAAAAGACAGAAGAGAAGAGAAAAAAGAATGGGATCTTTAATTACAGGCTTTATCTCCTGCTAATAATAAAGGAGGTCGCAGCCTTCAGTGGGAAAACTCTGACAAAGGCCTTCCGCTCCTCAGTGGCTGAGCCCAGAAAAACAAATTAAGTATCAGCAGCCTTTCAAGTTGAGGCGCTTTGATAAAAAGTCATGAACAGATTTCATGAAGACAAAAAAAAAAGAAAAAGCTGAATTAGTTAGCACTACACATAACACTACGGATGACACACCGACATCCTATAATAATCAGGGTGCGTTCACCAATTAGCAGGTTTCTATGTGTGTCTCTTGACTTCCTCCTTTCGCTCCCCTCTCTTTTCAAACACACATAGTGAAGAAAATGAACATCTACGGGAAGACGAGCATCTAAAAGGTGATTGAGGACGAGATCAAAGACTTAAGAGCACCGTTTAACAAGCCTGAAATCAGACATGAGTCATAAATCTGTGTGTTTCTTTCTTTCTTTCTCTCCGTGTGCTGGGGGACTGAGTGTGGATGCAGGCGGAAGAGAGGCTCCCAGGATCCAGGGCAAGGCTCCAGAGAAAGGCCTTCAATCCCACACAGATGCGCTTGCTTGACAATGGCCACAGAGTGTGCAGCAGGGCCCCTGCCTGCCTGCCTGCCTGCCTGCCTGCCTGCCATTGGGAGGACTGACTCTGGCGGCCTGGCTGCTGTGAGGGGGTGCAAGGATGCAGCTCATCTCCTGCCCAACGTTCCACTCCATCCATCACCTAAACTAGCCTGTCAGCTGGAGCAAGGGGGCTGGGGCTGGGGCTGGGGCTGGGGCTCAGGCTGCTTGCTCTCAAGCAGCAGCAATAACACAATGTTTTAATAACGTTTCACTTACATAAAAATGCACTTATATGCAAATGAATATCATCTTTTTTTAATGTTGTAGTTGTGTGAAAATGTTCCCAAATTAAATCCCCTAGTAATATATTTTCCCATCTCTCCACACATTTAGGTTGATCTATATAAGCCATGTTAGGGATGTGTGTTTCGTGACACACCTGCTAAGCTGTAGGAATCTTAGATTTATCAAACTAAGGCCTGCTCCAGTGATGTTTGATGAGAATGAAGAAGAATGTTGTCGGATTCAAGCTGCAGGCAGTTGCATGAAAGTCAAACAAAAACAAAGATGTACAGATCCACATTATCAGCACTCTGGCTGCAGTCCGTGAAAATGTACACAAACACACACTGAAGCAAGACACGCAACACACACACACAAAGAAAAAAGGAAGGAAATAATCTAAAATGGATATTTTGGCAGTTAAACATAATCACATCAACTCTAGTCTGTGGCAAATGTCTGGATGCTCCACTCATCTTCAGGCTTTGTCAGAATCCTTGTAACTCTAAATCAGCTTGTCTGACAGGGAGAGAGAGAGAAACGGCGAGACTGAGCCAAAGAGTGACAGAGGAGGGAAGAAATCCAGCCTCCTGGGAAAAGCAGCGTATAATCCACCAGATTGCCATCATTTCAAATGTATATTTTACACAAACAAACTTCTTTTCATGAAGGATGACTAAACTGAGCTGAACTTTTGAAAACAGAGAAATACAGAAGCCCAACTCTGTGAACAAAACCAAGGCGAAATGTGGGATGACTTACAAATAAGCGATAATGTGTTGAAAGTCTTTATACAACTGTTAGGAAATGAGATGTTTGTTGAGGATTGAACATGTCTTCTGTGTACACAAAGCACACAAAAAAGTGAACAGACAGAGAAGTCTGAGAGACAATCGTGCTTTTAGAGTCAAAACCTGTTTGCCAAAATTGTCATGTAACAACAGAGCCCCCTGGAGAGAGAATGGAGGAACTGCGGCTGCTCTACACAAAACTCCAACACCCAGCACACCACTGTTCCAGCTCTTACAACAAAATGGCATCATGCAGCTTTTCACAGAATTCGACTGAATAGTGATGTCCTGATTATGTCTACAGCTTGTTCTACTTGACAACTCCCCTTGCTATCAATGCAATAGAATATCACCTTGCAGGATCACCAAAACAAAATGTCAACCGGTTGTCATCTGTAATAATCCTCAATAATAAGTGTTCTCTTTATATGGGTCTACACCAATTCATCCGTGAATTCCCATGTACAAATAAATAGGATAGAGCTTTACATTCAAAGTATTGATGTGCCATACAGTAGCAGCCTTTCATTTCCTCAGAGAGCCACAAACACAGCATGGCAACAATAACAGATGTCTACCTGGTGAGCAAGTTTGGCATTAGGCTGACTAATCACATATGCAGGAGAATCAAGCGACGCAGCAAAGAAAGGAAGACAAAGTAAAGTAACCTGGGCGAAGACCTGACGTAGTGGATTCTACACACAGAGATGAGAGTTTGGATGTTGTGATCCATGCAGGCAGCTTACTGCGTGCACGTGCCAAAGGATGAGCGTGAAAGGCACTCAAGTTCCAAGGCATCTGAGGAAGGACCTTCAGCTCACACAACTGATCACACCAACACACTGGGCTGCACTGCCCATGACCTCACAGTCCCTGACCACTGTTTCAGACCAGTCTGAGCTCTTGCAGCAGCACACTTGTTTGGGACTATGGCTAGTTTATGGTATAGTCATAGCAGAGCAATGTACATATAACAAAAGACACAACACATATTATCTTAACCATAAAAGAAATATCAGAGAAATCAGATTTGTCTTGTTCCAAACTTGTACTACTTTTTTTGCCTTGTGTACAAGTGTGACTGTGTGTGTGACTGAGTGTGTGTGACTGTGTGTGTGTGTGTGTGTGTGTGTGTGTGTGTGTGTGTGTGTGTGTGTGTGTGTGTGTGTGTGTGTGTGTGTGTCCTCACCTCTGTGTTTTCCTTGTGCATGCCCAGCTCCAGCACAGCATGGGGAGCCTTGAGTTTGGCCTGGTTGGACTGGCCCATCTGGAGACTCATTTGCCAGGCCACATGCTCCAGCTGAGGAGAGGAGAACACATGAGCAAACACCGCACTTCGCCACCAAAGCTGCACTCACTACACAGCTACATTTCTTATCTGCCTGCAACAAATCACACAGCAGCCCAGAGAGAGAGGGGCCGGGGAAAGGACATGTGTGCATAGGAAATACTTCGCTAGAGCTGGATGGCTTGCTTACTACTCAAATAGTCCTAGATGGCTCTGGGCTTCTAATACAGTGCATGCAATACTACTGGAAAGTGGGGAAGAGCTTGTAGTACATGAAGCCTGATGGGAACGTAATGGGAGGACCTACTGTACTGACCATTTACCACATCTCTTCTGAACTCCACAAATCATTAGCAAACTACAAACATCTACAAGCAGCTGACTTGCTCTTTCAAATGCAGCAGGTGGTTGCTAGAGTGAGCGCTGTAACATGGCTAACACACAGTGGCCCTTTTAAAGCGTAAAGATGAAGTGGACACACAACAAACCAGAGTGGACTTGGATAAATAAATTGCAATTAGCAAGATTTGTCGGTTGTACTGCAATGGCAGAAATTATATTGCAGTACAATCCAGTATACATTTTACTACAATGCACTGATACAGTATAACCACATCATTGTAACCCATGTATAGTGTGCATGTTGGATTTTGTAGCCCAAAACCCACCTCTAAAAATAAAGCCTTATACAATAATGTTATAATATAGGCCTATTGTGTTAAATATTCCATATATCATTATAGTAAATGTTGTCTTGTTTCAAGAGTTGTCAACACCCAAAGCTTCTCAGTAGCTTAATACAATGTGATTAACATGCTAATCAACAGCATGAGATTACAAGAATTACAGATATAGACTATGCATCCACATTGCATATATGTCATGAAATGAATGTGTCTTCTCATTACTAAGGCTAGCATGCTGACTCCATATGATGTGTGGCAGCTTTAGAGACACCATTACTGTCTCAGAGGGCCTACAAGTGGCAGCTTTACTGTCCAGCCATTCGTCAAGCTGCACTGGAGGGTTAGTGCCAGCATACAGTACAGTACATGGAGAAGAGACAAGTGGCTGAACTAAGTGGTGTGTGAACAGCAGACTGGGTGCAGTGGTGGAGAATGTGCTCTCACAAGGCAAAGATCAACACATGTGTGAACACAACCTTAACTCTCTAAAGTACAACACAAAATGGACCAACAGGAAGTCATTCATTAGCCATTTTAGGATTCTGATAACAGTAGAAAGCCAAAAAGCTCTGCCCTGGTCTCATCTGTCCACGAGATGTGGACTAGGAGTGCAAATGGCACTCCTAGTAGGCGCTTACTTGTATTGTGTTGCAGTTTGATTGTTATCCCTCTTTTGTTAGTGGCTTTGGATAAAAGCTTCTGCTAAATGCATAAATGTAAATGTAAATGTAATGTTCTTCCACATGCATTCTGGCTTTGTAGGTACATCTTAGCAAACAGCTCAGTCAGGCTTTCTTAATGTCTTGTAGGCAAAAAGATAAACCATTCTACTTTTTACAGAAAATGGAATGAGGCCTACAAGAAAAGGACATGGTGTCTACAGTATGAAGGGTTGAAGTTGGTATCTCTATATGGAGGGGGTTCAGAGATGTTTTGGGGTTGTTTTGCATGGCATGAGATGTGAAGATTAGACAGATGCTGGTGTGCGTGCAGTGTAGGGCCCAGAGCCAGACAGCTGGGTGTGTGTGTGTGTGTGTCATAGGTTATGGAGGTTCAGCAGGACACTGACTGCAAAAAGCACCCGTGGCAAAGCCCTGGAGTATTCTGAAGCTACCAGCAATGGGTTCCTAAGCCTGATTGATCTAAACCTAACTGCTACTGCTATACTGTATATTGCAAGGAGGCACCAATATCTATGGGAGACCTGGAGCCATTTGGAAGAGGTCCAGATTCCATTTGAAAG
The DNA here is from genome assembly GCA_027497455.2 of Sardinella longiceps. NCBI lineage: Eukaryota > Metazoa > Chordata > Actinopteri > Clupeiformes > Clupeidae > Sardinella > Sardinella longiceps. The sequence continues at coordinate 1,118,848 of JAODXP020000019.1, read as the reverse complement.
GTGTAAGCAACTTGCTGATCGTAATAATGAGCAATTAGATTCAATTATCTATGCCAATGGGTGAGCAACCTCATTTTAAGTTTGGTGTGGCTATAACTTTATCCAAACTTTTTTTTTCTTACAGATTTGTTTGTGTTGTTCCAATACACATAATGTATTATAAAGTAAAATAAAGGCAAACATGAACATGTGTATGCAAAAACATTTCTAATTGCAATCATTTTCTGGGAGAAATGGTTTAATGTCTGTAAAAATGACAGGCACATGTGAGGAAGCTTGTGCACAACACCAAACTGAAGCATGAGCTGAAGAGGAGATGACACCTATCAGCATGGAGGAAATGCTTCCAGAAATTGTGCAATCTCTGAGAAATGTCAACACAGAAGTGCCTTGCTAATTGTCTGAAGCTAAACAGCCAAATCCTGACCCCCTGAAAAACATCTACAGAATATCATACAGGTGATGACAAAGAATACACTTGGTGGTGAAAAACACTAACTGAAAGCCAAGCATAAATAAAATAGATATTCCTGGGTGGTGTGTTTTTGACCAAATGCCTATCAGTAGTCAGATGTCTTACTGAGTAACTACAACTAGGATGCTCTTTGCTTTAAGCTATTCTAATGTAATTGTGTGTTAAGTGACATTCACATACATGTACATCGCTACTCACCCATCGCTACGCTATGAGGGACAATGCAATGTCAATGTGTTTGAGCAATGCAAGTCAGGCAACAGGCCAGTGACAACTTGCGAGGGGATGTGAGCGGGTACGGAGATGTACTGATAATTTTCACTTTCAGCAAGGCGAGTAAGCGAGAAACCAATGAGAATGGCAGGTACTGTAGGTACCATTGATTAACAGTTAACTGAAACAGCGAGTTACCTGGAGAATTTCCATTTGTTTTTGCAAACTGTGGTTCATATAATGTGTGAAACAAAATAAACGAGTGAACTGTAAGCAATTTAAAAGTAACAGTATGCACAGGCATTTGATTAGAGCTTGCAACATGTTCCTCTCCCATACTTCAACAATGACCAGTAAATAAACCCTTGGTAACGAGAAAGTGTTTCTCAGCGAGCAAGCTATGGGTGAGTGGCCATGTAGATGAATGAAGCTTTATGGTCTTACTGAAAATGACTCCAATACTATACAAATGTGCTGTGTACTGTATGGACTAACAGTAAATCTGACTGCAAAACTAAAAGTATCTGTTGTGTTTTATAACCAGAAGTGCCAATAAATGTTTAGTTTATCTAAGATCATTCTTCATGCAGTAAGGTGTCTAGCTTAGACACTTCAGGTTTCGTGCCCCCACTGTTTTTTTTTCCCCATCCAATATCCAATTATTAGTGTTTAGTATTAGCAAAGATACTTGATGAACATCAACCGTCTCTGGTATTAGGTGTGACTTCTATGTTCTATGCATGTGTTCTATGTATGTGAATGCGGACCTTTACCTTTTTAGGTGCAAATATTCTCTCTCGGATCTTCTCAATGACGTCTGGGCCCGTGGAAGTCCAAGCCTGGCAAAGAGTGTCTGCCTTATCCGTTTCCATGCCTAGTGCCTCTAGCTGTTGTTTTAGGGTGGCTGGCTTTGTGTTTTGGTACACAGCCTGAACACAATAGCACAGAAATTTTTTTTCATTCATGTCAATATAAAAAAGTTTCAACTTCAAGTCACCTGAGAAAAGTTTTAACAGTGTTCATCTATATGTTGACTGTTTGGTGGGTTGGTTTACACAATTCTGAGGAAGACTACTATTTGCACAATAGAACACATCCATGATGTGTTCATATGCACTAATAGTGATAGGCCTTTTAACTTTGTGGCCTCTTAAATATAATAGGACCATAACTGTCATTGGCTGAACCATTCAAGTGCTAACAAGCAGGGTTAGTACATCCAGTACTGTATGGCAAAAGTGCCACCATTGTACAGTTTTACACTGTCACTGCTTTACACCCGACCCCAGTTTCAGTTTATTTACGGACACTGTTTCCCATAGGTTAACTCCTATTAGGCCTACAAACCTGTTCCAAAATGAAAGAGATGGTCTCCAACACCAGAGTCAGGGCAGGCCTCTCCAGGGCTAGAGCAGTCTGCAACTTCTCCTCTTCCTCATCGCTAAAAGGCCTCTCTGTCTGTAGAATGAAACAGTGGGACACTTTAGTCCAGTACAGTCAGCAACAGTAGCCAAAGCTGATACAAAAAGACCAGACTTCAGTTTCAGAATCAAGGAACTTCAGACTTCAGACTTCAGAATCAAGGAATTTCAGACTTCAGACTTCAGAATCAAGGAACAGGCAAAAGGCAAAAAGAGAAGAATAGTTCCATAAAAATTACTATTACTATCATTTACCTTTAGATGGAGTTTCTGCAATATGCGTGACAGTAGCCGGGAAAACTTGCCGATGTCGATTGTGTTAATATGTGTCATCGCCTCCTTAATACTGGAAGAGAGACAGAATAATTTCCACCGATGCACTATCGGGAGAGCATCATGTCTGGTGAAATACCAATATGGCATGGCAACAGCACCACCCATAATCACAAAGCTTTGTGTAGGGTTGTCAGTAAAACGCATTACAAGAGTCACATCTATCTGCTGCAGACTCTGTCCCCATCCCTCCCAGTCACAGTTTCTTCAGCCTCATAGCCTACCACCTGGCAGAAGTTACAAGAGCATGCATACCGATTCTATTGAGACTGTGCTAACAACTCAACACTCCCAATGAGGCTCCTGATGACTATATCAGATATACCCATTTAACCGATTCTGCTTTCATTTCAGCAATAGACTAGAGCTGTCTGGTGTGAATGGCTTTCCATCATCATTATGTGATATGTTAGCGGTCAAGTTATGCCTCACATGCATGCATGCATACAGGCAGTAGCCCATTCTCTGTAACGTTAGCCTAATTTTCCCAGCAAAGTCTTCAGATTTGTGTGGTTCTACTCTAAACTTACCTTTGCGTTTCTTTGATAATTGTAGCCATTATCAACAGCCTATTTTAATAGCAGTTTTGAACGTAAACAGTAGGGTTTTCTAAGCCAGCTTCACACCATCCTACACTTCCTGTTGTGTAGTCATATGACTTGCGCGACGCCTCTTCGAAAGAACGTCACGAGGAACCATCAGCCACCGAGGGGGGCGCTGCTGCGCCAATTTTAGTCTGACATGGGAAAATGTCTTGTTTGGTTTTTATGACAACTGAAATCTTCCCTCATTTCTATCTGATTAATTTTTGGTTAATAACATTGACAAAATACCACATTCATAAGTCTAAATTTTAGAATAAGAAACCTAATTTTATAGAATTTAATATAAAAGTTAAACAGTAGGCTATAACAAGGCTGTCAAAACACACACATTTTTTGTGCTTTACAATGTGTTTTTATGATCTGTTTTATATATATATATATATATATATATATTATATATTATTATAATAATAGATAGATAACCTTGTATATGTAGCATTAGCTATGATTTGTATGTATGTATGTATGTATTTCCCCTGGCGTAATGTCAACAATGCTACTGTATTGTATACTCTCTGCATACTGTTTGTATTCCACAAGGCTTCTTTGATAAATAAATAAATAAATAAATAAATAAATAAAGAGCGCTACTGCGCCAGAAAAAAAGTCAATAGGCCTAACTAGCCGAGGCTTATAGTCTTCTCCTGAAAACTGATTCAAAACCCATGAAGTGAATGAATTGCGAACCACTCCAACTTTTTTTGCTGGTTTTTGCTCCTCTTCAGATAGGCTATCAACTCCTCAGATTAGTGCAGTTCGTAATGTCATTTTGTCAGAGTTTTTTGGGGATTATGTAAATTATACATTTTTGGAAAAGTAATTGCATACTGAATCAGAAAATCAATGTTTGCATTTGCCCAGATGTCTTTGTGAAGGAATATATGGAAATGATGTTAATTTCCCAATGGGATGGGTTGTGGATTTTGATGGAAAATATGCACAACTACATTCTGGTCTCTGAGACATGAAGGTGAAACTAATTCACCCTACATCCAATATATTCTCTGAAAATTTACACCCTCAGGATGTGAAATAACATGGCGAGGTGTGACAGGTAGACATGCCCCACCCTCCTCATTACAATAAAGCCCAAAATTAAGAAATGTGATTTTTTTTCAAAATGGGCTGTTTTTGATGACATTTATGCCAGTGGCATTTAGTGGAAACATAATATTATTAGACCCCATAAACTATATATTTATGAGTTTATGCCCTCAGAATTTCACCAATAGCCTAAGTTTTTTTTTCACCTCCCACCCCCTCTTTATTTTCAGCCTTATGCCTATTTGGGGGGAAAATGGAAAATTCTGTGCATTTTTCAAGGGCCTGGAATGTAGGGAAAAGTAATTAACCTTTATAAGTAATACTATTTTGGAAAGCAGCAGGCCTCAGGATAACAGAAAACATAAATTAAGACAGGTCACCCCTGTCCTCCCTTTGATATCCATTTATACTGTAGATCACTTGGTACTGGTGATTTTGGCGTATAGCCTGCCACTAAGATGAAACTGATATACCCTTAATGTATACCTTTTCTAAAAGCATACTCCCACAGAGTGTCATATAATATAAATTGAGACAAGTCCCACCCTCTTCATCTCTTCACTACCCATGAATACAACAATTTGTATTAGTAATATGGGTACAGTATAGCTCATTTGCATACAACAATTAATTTACAGAAAAACTTGTAATTCAAAATATATTACTTTTCATGGATACTTTCACCGTACAAAGTTTTATTTTGATTGGACTACAGGAAAAAAAAGCCCCATTGAGATGTTTTATATTGGCCATTTTTTAAACTTACAAATATGTAAATATGTAAATATGGCCACCATATAGACATCTGAGTTTACCTAATCCCCCAAAAATTTCCACAAAGGCTAAAATTTTGACATAGGGAACTGGACTAGATGAAGCAAGGCCATAAGCAGACCATAACCAAGTTACTACTGCAACCCCATACCATCATGGACGCTGCCATTTGAACTGACCACAAGTACGAGGATTTGTCTCCTCTTTAGCCTGGAAGATGCAAGACTGCATGATTTCCAAAAGAATAACAATTTGCTCAGGACAGTTGTCCGCTCGGGGTCCATCTCAAATGAGCTCAGGCCCATATTAGACTTATAAACGTCCTGATCATTACCAATTATCAATTATTCAGTCAAGATTTCACTAGGAAAGTCAAAGTACTGCATGTTGATAGAGAATGGGTATCTTATGATCCCATTGACCCATACAATGATTTCCATTGCAGAATTAGATATTAGGCTACATGAATTCTTGGTAATTCAGTAGGATTAGTTTTATGTAACTGAGTAATGAATGCATCATTAATTCTGAGAGATCATGTGAAGATCTCTATATCCATGTTGGCAGTCAATGGAATTAGTTAGAAATGTTCCTTCTTGTGTTGTTTTTAACATTATTTATCATACAGTATTCTGATGACCCTGTCCCAATTTTTTGAGACATGTTGCTTATTTACCCCCAAATAATAGTTTTGCACAGCTGACTTGTTTTTGCACTATTCTCTACCAAATCTATGGCTTGCATGTTTTAAAATTTTAGTATTTTGTTTTTATTTGCCACTTTACCAATGTCCCAACTTTTTGATCAAGCCAAAAGACATGTGGCAGGCTCTCCACTCAAACTCAAGTCTGCATTTACCTATGGGGGCAAAACCGCCTTTTTTGAGGAAATCAGACATGGGCTGCTGTAAAAGGTTGTTCTACAAAAATGAAATCTAGGATGTCCAAGGATCAAAACCTGGGTGCACAACCCGGTCAAAAAATTGCTGGTTATGTGTTATCGGCCACTTTATGCCCCATTGTAAGTCTATGGAGCGACATTTTAAAGCTGAATAGGGTAAAACATTTAACTAATAGATATCCCCACAAAAATTGGCATGCTGGCTATACATGTCAAGATAAAACTTTTTTGTATTGCAAGTTTTCTGAAATACTTTGGACATTGATGTAGATGAGCCATTGCCTAATACAATAGCCTGCCATATTTGGTATAGGTTTTAGGCCATGGGTCAGGGGGGGTTTACAGTACACCTCTACCAACCAAACACACTATTTGTGAGAAGTGAGGCTATGCTGAATATGAAATTAAATAAAATTTTGGCAATTTGGGGTACACTGCCTATTAGGGCTACATGAATGCAAATTGAGAATCAATGCATTTCAATGGAATGCAAATACCCTAGAGGATTATGCATTGTCCATGGTGTGGAAGAAAAGGATACTTGTCTCAGTGCACAATAAATCTCATCTACATGGTGTAGGCTTCTTAAAATGATATAGTTTAGGCTGTCTAGCTCATTTACCCTTAAGGTAAGCTACAGATGGACATGTAATCGTTATTGTATATCGGCCTATTCAAGGGTATGATGCCTCATTTACATAGGTATACATGCTATTTCAGAAAACTTCCAATACAAAAAAGCTTCATCTTAACATAAATAGTCAGCATGGCCATTTTTGTGGGGATATCTATTAGTTAATTTTTTTTACCCTATTCAGCCTTAAAATGCCGCTCCACAGACTTACAATGGGGCATAAATTGGCAGCTTGTTGACCGGGTTGTGCACCCAAGTTTTGATCCTTTTTGTAGAATAACCTTTTACAGCAGCCCATGTCTGTAAAACCCCCTTTGCCCCCTAGGTAATTGGCTTTTTACTTTTTTCTATTTCATTCCAGAACTTAGAGTTATCAAATTCAGTTATTTGACATCTTTAAAATTGCCTTTACGTTAATATCAAAGTAGATTCCTTTCTCTGGATGAAACTGTGTTAGTACATGGTAATAAAGGAGTCCTTTAGTTAGTTATACAATGATTAAATATTATTTTATTGTGTTACAGAAAGAGGAAAAAAAACATAAACCCCTTACATTCACACATTAAAAACAAAGTTCACCTGTAGTTTTATATGAACAGATAATTTAAAATACTTCAGTATATACTACAACTGAAGCAAATAGCATAATTTGATATATACAGTATTTACGTATGTTTGAGTCATGTGTTGTACAAAGAAGTAGAATGATATGATTTGTTTTTAAATACTGTAGCAGCCAATACTTAAGGGCAAAGGCATATTTATAAAGGAACACTGGAGGTCATGTTTTGAAGGAGGCAAACTGAGATGCAACAACAAACGCATGGAAAAAAACAAAACAAGTTAAACCAAAAGGTGACATTCAAAATATACAGGAAAGGACAATACACTTATTCAGTACCTTCATTGTCTTTGATGTAATATATTTGCTTCATTTTGGTAAACACGCCACAGTAAACATCATTTGGAGTGCATGTTATGCCACAGTCTCAGGTGTCGCTATTTGAAAGAGGGTAAATTTGGCACTTTAATGCTAATGTCTCCAATATTGATGTTCTTGGGCATTTCAGGAAGGTTCATGTTCTTCACAGCTGATACAGCGCGAGCTGGGGCTCCAGCAATACCAGCCTACACACACAAAGTTAATGTCAGTTAGTAGCGCAAAGGAACCACATAAACATACAGTCTACATATCCACACACGCAGGCATACAACTCAGCACAGCACATTGTACAGATACGGTCAACCACCACACAGAATGCAAAAGCACCAACTCTTGACAGACGTGCACAAGTCTGCGTAGGCGTTCCCATAGGCCCAAATTGTATGCACATGCACTGCTCGTTCAGACAGAAAAGAACACAACCTGCACCAATTATGAGCATCTGTGGGCGAGAGAGAGGCAGCGCTTCAGGGGGCCTGGGTGGACAGTTAAAGAGCAGAAGAGAAATCAAGAATCATGGCAAGGCAGAGAAGAGAAGAGAAGAGAAGAGGAGAGAGCAGAGAGAGCAGCATCGCATGGAGAACTTGATGTGGAAAGGAGCCAGAGGACAGAATGAAACAGGGTGACGCTTTGAAGATGAGAGGGTAGAGAACAATGAGCTCACTAATCTGACGTATCTGAAGTATAGTTGGCTTTAGTTTATTATTTATGGTTTTTATGGACCAGAAAATGTGTTTTGTTGAAGTATATTATATGAATTGATTCCATACGTCATACATACTGTATATTATACAGAGCGCAGTAGTAGATGAGTAAGTGTTTTAGTACAGTCAATTACATACAAAAATTGTAAAAGTTTGTGGTGATTGTGATCATATGTTTCAAAGTGACTGGGATGGTTGATGGCCACACATATAGTGTAAGGTACTAACAGTACTGAGGCTGACCATCAGGCTGACATGCCTGCAGCTCACAACAGGGGCCACTTGGGACGAGTCTCTGGGCTGGGACAGGACGCTGTTGGGGCAAATTTTGAAAAGACCGTGGCTGACGAACAAGCCAACAGATTGAGGTGCAACAACACCATCTGTAGTATTGAAAGAGAAATGCAGAGCCTTTGCAACAACACTGGTACTGTTTCAATATCACACAAACACCTTAGGTTTCAAAATGGCATTCATTTCAATATCACTCTATCAAAAGGCAGACAAGGAAAGATGTTAGACCAGTCTTGAACAGCACTCTGAGCTTAGTTTCAACACAAGGATAGTAAATACCTTCTTATCCTATATATCCCAAACACGTGACACTCAAAATAACTTTGTTTTCTTGTTTTTTAATGCGTTTTCTTACGTTTTCTATTTACTTAATTATACCATGTAATCTTATATCACAATGACTGAAAAATTCAGTTCAACTGAGCTGTACAGTCACAGACCTTTAACCCTCTCTGGTACAGTTAAAGGATTTAGATCATTGAGGAAAGTGTTAACCTGCTTAACTTAGACTGGATTCCATTCTATAAATGTTCACATATTGATAGGAAGGACTATCTTCAAACACACAATGTTCAGTGTCTAGTAATTATGAAATGTACTGTGCACATTTCATACGCTTCTCTTGGCCTCTTTCACATAACACTTAAAACAGAAAAAACTGTCAATAACAGATCGTCTTTCAAACTTCAAACAACCACAGCAAAAATCCACGTGCCTTCATTCCTGCATTGAATACCATAAGATGCAACAGTGAGAGCAAATCTCAGTGAAAGGACGCAGTGAACTCGTCAAGCCAAGAGATGTCAAATATTGCCATTCTCATGCACAATGGCAACCAAGACACATTCAGAATTATATTGCTAGAAAACTACAGGATGAGTTTGGCAATTTCAACATAATTTGGGGTTAACTCAGGAAACTGTAATGTCAGCTGGATAAATTAGGCATTTCAAACACAAATACCGGTGTTTAGGGTTATTTTTCCAGTCTAGCTATTTTGTCATTAATTTAGTGAATTAATGGCCTCTTCCTATCCAAATGGACCTTTTGACTAACAGTATTAATCCCAGGTGTTTTGTGGTTAGGCAGCATGTGGATAAGCAAAACACATGTTGCAAATTCTACTCTGTTTGAGGCATGCACAAGTATGTTTACCCGTGCATCCTCCAGATATGAGGCCAAAAGTCCTCCTCGGAAACTGGGGATCCTCCTCAAGTGGCTAGCAAAGGCTGCTCTGGGCAAGTCGGACAGGAACCATTCATTTTACTCTTTAACCTAACTTTGAAATGATAAGAAAAACAAGCATCATGTCCACTCTTAAAGGGATCCCTGGCTAGTAAGACATACTGGCCTTATAAAATTGACCTTGCCATCAGCTACATGAACATGATCACACAAAACACACAAAATGCTTTCTTAAAAGTTTACAAATTCCATTCACTTGTAAGCTGCCATTGTTGTAATAAGTGACATCACCTGGTTGCATCTAGGTCGCATCCAATCAAATTGCAGCAATGAAACTGTTACTGCAAACTGACACCATCAATAACAACCAAATGATGTCAGTTTTTACTCATTAAGTATTGAGACATAAATGGAATCACAGCTTACAATCTCTGCAAATGAAGGGATTTCTAAAGGTTTTGATAAAAAGGGGCATTTTGAATGTTGTTTTAACTGATGACAATGTAAGTCATATAAGGCCACCTTTTCTTACTAGCCACTGACTAGTAATAAAGAATTCTAACAACATCAGAATGTAGGGTCTGTATGATTCTCCATGCAAAATCGCAATCTAAGTTCTCAGTCAGATAGCCACAGTAAGTTTCCCTAAGTAACAGTACTGATTAAATTCACACTCCTTTCACAAACTTAGGTGTGGTGTATGTCATTTTCAACTGTCGACTGCAAACAAAGTAGATACTTGTAACTGAAATATGAGTAACTCACTGATTTCTTAAGAAGGCAAGTTAGCCATCCATCACTGAAAACAACATTACTACCTATCTCTGGTATATAACATTGTTAAGGCAGGACATAACCCTTGTTGAACCCAGAACTGAAGTGGACCAAAACTGTATCTGTACAATGTGTCTTGACTGGCAAAATGACAAATGTTGAAAAGAAAAACACTGAACAGAGACATTTCTTTAGCTATTTTTTACGAGGGACCCAAACACAAACAAAAACATAAAAGACAGACTAGAACTGGTATTCCTGACATACAAAACACTTACTTGCATGTACAACTACTTACAAACACACCACATACAACACAGGGGCTACTAAGAGCTGGCCATGAATGTGTTCAAATTAGATGATTTAATTGCCATGCCATCCCAAAACACCTCAGCATTGAAGCTATTATGTCCACTAAACCAGCGGATTTGTCATGATGATGGCCCTTGACACCTTTTCACCAGTCTGGCTTCTACTTTTTCAGTCAGAGAACATGTACTGTACTGTTGTGTCTGTCAGAGTCAAATATTAGTCTAGATCTAGTTAGTATTTAGTGCATCTGCAAGTCCACAGTATGGTGTAATATGCTACCTGCTACAGTGGTAGTTTATGCGGCCACTACTGACTGACAATATAAATAATTTAGTCAACATGAGTCACCTTTCCTTGTTTAGCCTTCAGGTATAGCAACCTCAGACCATGAGATCCATTTCAGAGTGACACTGCATCTGGGCAGCATTTTTTAATGCTTTGAAGGTCAGTGTGCTTATAAAACCACAATAATAAACAATACCCATAGATGTTAGTGAACATTTTGGGGGAAATACTGGAATATGAAAATGCTGGGGGTAAGCTAGCAGCTCAGTTCTGATCCCAGTGAAATGGAGCTCATAGTCTGATTTGATTAGCCTGCTGTTAGAGCTCATAGTAGCCCATCACAAACAAACTATTTGACTGCTAGAAGACATGATGTGATGTGAACATTGCTAGTTAGAGTGGGGAGCAGTACCTGTGTCTACCTGTCCTGTCTGGGAGACTGAAAGATAAAGGTCTGAAAGAGAGAACGGAAAGATACTGGAGCAGGTTAGGATAGAATGAGGAATGTTAGACTAGCTCAAGAGAGACACAGAAAAGTAACAAGTTCATCAGAGTAACAATGAAGGTGACCACCATATACCACACACTGAGAAGGGGAGGAGTAGTTTGTGATACTTTGGATATGGCAAATTAAAATGGCTATTTGGCAACCTAGAGTATGGTATTTCTTGTATTCCCTTCGGGTGTGAGTTCTATGTTCAGGTGCTGGGTCTCTTCCACTCTTCTTGTGGCTGGTATAAGGTGAGTCAGAGCAGGAGGGGTGAAGAGGGTTAAAGGTTTAAAGCAAGGTGCCCTGCTGGGGGTGTGGCTGTAGGCTGTCATCCTACAGAACAACAGCACAGGCAATTGATTTAAGAGTTCCCAAACATCATTATTCTTGGTTCATTTCAGAATCCTTTCTTTGGATGAAGAAAAAACAACCCTTGTGTAGACAAAAACCTGCAGCCACAGTAAGTCACTAATCTCAATTCAGAGGGAAGATCTGGGAGGATCTGATGCAAAGCTGTCAAAGACTCTGCCATCATGTCCCTCATAATGCCGGGCCCGAAGCAGTATTGTGGTGGGATTTTCAAAATTATTCTATTCTATTTTAAAATGGCTACAGCACACAGCAGCTGGAAGGCATACAGACACAGATGGAAAACACAACTAGACTACATCATAGAAAAGCGATTATTTTGAAGGCAAGCGACTATTTTGAACGAACTGACAGCAAACTAACTACAAGACAGTGTCTTGCTGTCATGTATGTTACATTGTATTTAATCAATTCATAGCTAAAGTACATTGCTTGGCCCTTTGTCAGTGTGCAGTTGTGAAAGTAATGAAGCCAGTTCTTCCCTCTTGTCCTACAGTTGACACAAACTCAAACTACACAGGAGGAAGACATGCAGGCACAGAAAGTAGGAGGAATTTCTCATATCTCCTTCAATTTATCAGTTAATTTTTCTGGATATTTCCTTCCATGATCATATTTAAGGTGAACTAGTTATTAGGATTTAAAACATGTTATAATGCAACATCTGTTTAGACTTCAAATGTTACTGTTTGATAGGTGATAGATTGCAAATAATATTATTGCCTTCTAATATCTACATAACATCTGCTCCACATGACCTCACATTTCCCTAGACGTTAGAGAGCATCCTGGCCACTCCGAGACATGTCTCAGGGCCATACACATACAGTAGGTGAGGTCACGGTACTACTGCATGGTGTGACTTTAGGACAAGCACATGAATCACAAGTCTACTTTTGTTTACCGCTAGAGGGCTACAACAGAGGCTTCTCTACTGCCCGACTCTACTGCACATCTGATTCCAATGGTTCAAAAGGGCCAGCAGGACTGCAGTGAACACATGTTCTGCAGAGTGCTTATTTGGTGTTTACTATGACTGGAACCTTGATTTAACATACCTAGTCCATAATGTGATTTGAAATATGGCTACAACCGTTGCATGCACTGTGATGACATATTCCATGACCCATACTGACACGTAAGAAATGGGGAGGCAGGAGACCCTGCCATGGACTTTGTATAGAAATGCATTTGACCAAAAGCACTTCACTTTGGTAGCAAAGTGAACACCCATTATCTTACATCTTCTTGTGTTGCCTGAAATCCTTGCTTAGATTCTTATGCAATTGCTGAAGAGTGTGAAGAAACCATGGAAAGCAAGGCAGCTGGAGAAGAGTGAAGAAAAAAGGGGAACCAAAGAGGTGCAGTGACACAACTTCTCATAGCCTCACAGATTGAGATTGGACCAGATTGGGGGTGGGGGGGGTCTGAAGGTGTGGTCAAGGTGTTCTTATTGTGGACATATTAATTGTTGGACATCAGAAAACAGAAGCCCAAAATACAGGCTGTTCCTGCATGCCCAGACCCCATACAGTCCTTCACAGCTTCTCAAAGGCCCTGTTGGTCTGCAAGCACAGAATGATTGGATTGTGCATCAATAGCAATAGCTGCACCAGACCACACAATGACCCTCTTCAGCAGTTCAAGTTCAATTCCATCTTTAGGATGATGATGTGCTTGAGAAAATGGGTGTGCTATTTGGTGTGTGCGCGTGTAGCCATCTCCTGTCGGTGATCGTACAGGGACAGCATGAGATCATGCTGAGGAAGAGAATAACGTGCAACGGTAACAGCAATAACAACTACTAGCAGACATCTCAAGCAAAGCACTACCACACATCCACTAGAGTAACAAGCAGATAACAGAGAGGGAGTGGGACACAAATAGCCTTGCAACATTACCAAGATGGACAACAACATCATTTAGCAACAAAGGGGATGAAATTGCAGGTACCTCTGACTTTTCCATCTTGTTCTGAGCATCCACCTGTGTGATGATCTCATTCATGTTGGTCTCCAGCACCATTCCTCCCATTACCATCTCCCCCAGAATGTTGTGAACCTGCGAAGCAAGACTTTAGCAAGAGTCTACTCATGACACCAAAGGTGCTGGTTGATCTGGTAAGTACTAGGCGCAGGCAGATTAAGGTGGAAATCTAATTGTACTTTTCGGATGAAGAAATCGATACGTTGATTAAGTTTAACTTAAGTTTAATCTCAATCTGATATACTAATCTGATATAAATCAGCCCTATGTCACTGGATATTGGACTGTCAACAACACCATGTCTTGCCCTTAACACGGGAGCTCCATAAGGCTATGTGACATCCCTCTACTTTTCTCTATCTGCACGGACTTGAGATCTCACCACCACTCACTTAAGTTTTTCAAATATGCAGATGACACCACCATCATCGCAACTGAAGACAATTGATGTGAGTGAACATAAAGCCATGATATGCGGTGTCTGACCTCTTCCATGACTGTCTGATATGGAAGAAAACTGAGGAAGACCTCTGGAATTGTTTGTGACCTCAATTCAGTCCATTCCTTGTACTATGAGTGCAGATAAAATGTGCCTCCAGAATAATCAAGAACACTTCTTATCCATGCCACTACATGGCCACTACAACTTCGGCCCTCTGGAACATGGTTTAGGTCCATAGAGACAACATGTTTCAGAGACAGCATTTTCCTTTCAGCCATCAAACTCCTGACCACTGCTAAAATCTATCTACTAGAAGATATGCAGTAAATTCTACCTTGCCCTGTGACATTTCTAAAAGACATTCTAAGCAGAACATTGTCTTTACTAAACAACTTACTTTCACTTGCAATTATTTTGTCAGTATCTACATAATACAATCTGCAGCATGAAAACCAAAAGCTCATGGCTCGGATTTCGCCTTACCTTGTCCACATGGAAAATCAAGTCAAGCTCACAGACATTCTCAAAGCATTTGTCCAGAGTTTCCACAAAGACCTGTGGAAGAGGGAAACTGATGAGACTCCAGAGATCACATCACTTTCTTCAGTTCAACAAAAGCAGAAGGGCTAACAGTAAGTTTGACAATGTAACACACACTGCACACATACTGTACTGTGGAGTGAGGAACTCTTAGTGATCTCCTGCTTCTAAGCAGAATTACCATGGATTTTCTCACAGACAGCTTGATTACTAATTATTCTTCTATTGGCTGTATTCTACTGGCCCCCTCCCAACTTTCTTGAGACGTGTCTTGTGTATATTCCTCCCAAAATAATAACTTTGCCCAGTTTTAACAGTTGAGATTCTGCACTTTGCACTATCCCCTATCAAATTTATGGCTTCTCTGTTTTGAAAATAATCATATTCTGTTTTAATTGCGATCTAATTGCAACTTTTTTGATATATTAGTTGGCTGAATTATCTCTGTTAAGCTAGCACAAATTGAAATTGAAATACCCTCTTTCCTGTATGAAAGGAACCACCTGTTTTCTTGGTTCACAAAAGTTAGTACGTTTTTATTTTTTAAAGAATATCATTTGCCTTACCTGTATTAAATCGAGTATCCCAAGTTCACTTTCTGAGGAGTCGACGCAGAAGACAAAGTAAAGTGTGGCGTAATGCCTATAGATGAGCTTGTTGTCTGAGCCTCCTATTAACCTGCCAAGCAAAAAGAGGAAAGCACTGACTCAGACCTGAAGTGAAATTTCATGTATTTAAACAATGACAAGAGGCTTTTATGCCTACTATTAATTACATCAGGGCCAGTCACCCTGGAACAACTTAGGATTAAATCAATGAATGATTAAATGCCAGGATTTGAACCCACAATTTCCAGACTACTAGAACACTAGCCAGGTTCCTTACTCGCTAGGTCACCACTACCCCCATCTGTTCAAATTGTCATTCTTTTCATTAACAGGTAAATTCCCAGTCCACTATACTGACATGCTCTTCACAGCGAAAGTATCCAAATACTCTCTGAACACTTCCAAAACATCAGGAGACTTTCTATTTGCTACATTGTATTGCAACTTAAGTAGTTCAGACTAACATAGAACCACAGTGTTTACATTTTTTTTCAGAAAACAATCCTTGTTGGCCTGGTGGTTCATTACTACCAGTAAGATGTTGAAAACTTCTTGCACACTTTTTTTCCTGGGGCAGGTGCATTGGAGAAGACGTATGATCACAGATTAAATGCTTGACAGGAATCCCACACACTGACATTACTGACCACTGACCTTAAATGACAACATTTCTGACCGAGAGGTTGTAAACAAGGAAACAAGGCCCAGAGGGGTATACTGAAATGGTGTGTAAAATCAAATGAGAATGGGTTTTCCAAGGCTACATCTGCTCTGTTCTGACCTGGAAGTCTGACTGCTTTCATTGCAGGAAACTTTCATGCAACAGGAACCATTCCAGCTAAATTATATCTTGCACTTAAAAGAAAGGTTAAGCACACCAGGGCAGCCCATGCAAAATGTTAAGTCTTTCCTAAGCTCATCACTGAATATTTCAAAAGCATATCACATGGCACCTGATTATGTTGGCAAATATGTAGGCAAAAACAACAAAAAAGAGAACTTTGGCAAACACTCACAACCCTCCCTCCAGGAAATTGCAGACGTTTTCATCTCGTTTTGACACTAAGTGAAATGTCTCTCGGATAATCTGCTGTTCCGTATCTTCACTCTACAGAAGGATATTGAGAAAACATGTTATGAGTCACAACATATTGAGAGAAGACTGAAGCAGGAAGAAGACGCATTTATTATCCATTTCGTAATCAGGAAGCAGCAACACACAAGAAGATACACACAAAGAGATTTTGAATTATTGCATTTGCTTTTTTAATAAATCCTTTCATTTTAGGGATATGCAGTATTTAAAAAAACAGAGCTGGAAAAGAGCTTTCAAAATTTAACAACAATTTCCTATTAAAGTTAAGTCCTATATTTTTCTGACTGAAAATTAATATGAAATATTAAATTTGGAATATTAAAATTAGTTACATGGGTTTCTCATATGACCAAATCAGCATGAACAAGTGAAAATATGTATCAGTGAGATCTGAAAGTGTCACTTGGACGTTACAGTTGAGCATAGTAGGAAACAACACTATGCCATTTACTTCCATGTGGAAAAGGAGCTAGATGTTTCTGAAAATCAATTATTCAGGCTCCACCTTGTCTTGTACACAGCTATTTATTTTACACACTGTTGTTGTATCTGACACACTTTGACAAACATTTCAGCTCATTTCATTCTGTAATCTATCAATTAAGGCTTGACCAAGTCAAGCTGTTCCTGGAATATGCTACTTTCTCCTATGTGGCACAGATGTTACGCCCGAAGCTCACAGAGAATTTCTGACACAGAATGCCATCTTTATTACCGATAATGAACACGAGTCGATCACAAGGCAAGTCACGCTGGGCTACTTCAGCCAACCATACCGCATTTATTTATCAATATAATGTTACGGTGTAAACAACGAATGCACTCATGCCCTTTTGTTAGTGCCCTTCTCGGTGTCACAATGGTATTATCTGTCTGTAAATACTTAATGATCTTATCCAGGCATCATAGCCTAACGTTATTAAATGAATGATGAGTAAATGCGACCTAGTCCTCCTCAATCAGAAAAAGAGAGACTGAAAGCTAAATTGTGGACATTATTATCAAAAACTGGTCAATAATATAAGACGTTTGTCTATGCTTAACGTTATAATAGCCGACATACGACAGGAGAGTGACATTAGCGTTATCAAAGTGGCAGCAGTAGAGTCAATACAGCCTACTGCAAGCATAGCCAACTTTATCAGACATGTGACCTCAGCATCCAGGAAACGTAACTAGCCTTAGCGTTACAGTTAATGTGAAAATACGGTAGACTATTGCGGTCACGGTGTCGTTAGAAGTCACCTCTTTACTCAACCGAATGCCTGAATTGCAAACATCAAATTGCATGCACGTGAAACCGCCTAGCAGATCGCGTGACACAATTTAAGGACCTGCCGAAGCCATCACTTATCCTAAAAGTACGTGTCATAGGAATGGGCAATATCTCACCATCTATAAACTAACAAATGTTAATGTTATCCATCTTAGCCCTTAACTTCTTTACAGACAGCAGTCTAATGCAGTCGAGGAGAGTCTGAGGCTTAAGACAAATCACCAGCTCAAGGCAAGTTAACGTTAGCTAACGTTAACGCTAATGTTAACGTTATTCAGCAGACATGAAGTTTAATGGGTTATCTACACCACTGACAGACACTGTTAAGAAACTTATGTTGCTCATGACATTTTACCGGAATAACACTTGGTAAGATTGGTTGTTTTATTATCAGAGCAAGTGTGACACTCATCACAGTCTAACGTTAACTAAAGGTCATCTGTAAATGCTAATGTTTACATAGCAAAGCCTGATATAATGTCGAGTATTCGTTATAGCAAATAGGTTAATATTAGTTAACATGCATGCAGATCTTAGATGCATCACTTCGGTTATTCTAGCTAGCTAGGGTTAACGTTTCCTATGGTTACAGACTTTCCCCAGGTCAGTAACGATAGGCTACTCACATAGTGCTCGTAGAATTTCGACAGTCTGGGTTTCCCATGGTTGTTGAATATTAATATCGCTTTTATCATTTTCAAAATAATACAGATCAGTCAAAGTGGATACACTATTAATGTAATCCGAACACCTTTACACCTGGTTCCAGTCTACCTGACTGGAAAGCTGTGTCAAATTACCACTCGATTGCATGTCAATGCGTACGTCAAGACGCTAGGGAGGGCAGATGTCCAGCTGCGACTTCAGAAAAGAGTAGTCAAATGACACGTCTCCAACTACGGATACCGAAGCGGATCAAAAAACACATTTGATATATCTCTTTTATCATTGGTATCTCTGGTTTGCATCCACATTATTTACAGTCCAAGCCGTTGATAGTTTTAGTCTATTTCACCTATTTGTTGGCGTTCGCACTCAAATGTGGTTATACTTGACCAAGCCATCCATGATCATTGTTAGACTCGAAACTGGTGAATTTCGCCTGTAGGTGGCAGCATATTACAGTAATAATCTCTATACGGCTCTGGTAATAATAACACAGCAATAAACAGAGCAATTCTCAAACAGGGTAATTCTCCAACTACAGGCATTTTCTTATCCTTGACAGATATTTTGAAAACCAAAGCAAATTTCTTTTCTTTTTTGTTGTTGTCATACTTAGGAGACTGGCACAGCTGGCAAGACAACAACGAAGAGAGAGAAAGTGGATGCTGAGGTGAGGCGATTGTAAGGTAACAGTGAATCGAATGCCAGAGTGCTTTTGATGGTCTTGGGCCAATTTAACAGGGAGGTTATGGATCTGTTCAAGTAACACTAAACAGGTTCCCCTTCAGTCTGAACATGTAATGGACCATTACCAGTGCCATAAATCTGTGAAATTAATAGAGTTCTGTAAATATTTTGTGCGTGCCCCCCACCAGAGCATTGCACCCTTACAGGTGTGTCAGCTCAAATAAGAGGTGTAGTCCCGTGCACAGCTGCTAGTAGGCTATGAGCAACAGTATCAGAAAAACCTGGTTGAAAATCAGGCGTGATATCAGTGGCGTGATACAGTGGTGTGATATCAGTGGCGTGATACTTTGAGATAAGTATAAACCTTCATTGCTGTGTTTTAATGAAATTGTCTGCATAGGAATTGGAAAGCCATGCACCTTTCTGTTTTAGGCCTTACAGTTCAAAGTGCATGGGACAACCCGGTGGACTCCTGGTCGCATGGCTAAATCCAGCAGGAGGAGAAGCCCTTGGGAAGACCGATACTTTAACCAAGAATGTAATGATGTAAAGACGTAATGCTACGTCTGGTTAATTCCCATGTCCCGTAGCATGGCCTCAGTGTGGTATAATTCACCAATACAGAGAATAGATTCTCCAGCAGATGGCACTCTCTGTACTATACAGAAAATTGGTGAATAGCCGATTTGGGGGGGAAAAGAGTGGTTGAATGTGAACAAGAACAATAATGAACTGATACATCGTTGTGTAATTACTTTTTAATTGAATGTGTTTAACAGACCCCTGTGTTATTTTTGGACCTGTAACACTCACATACACTCATATACATGCCAACAGATGTGGGATTTTCACATTGGTGGCTCTTGAGCCAATGATCATGCCGTCCTGTCCCCTTCTTTTAACAATTAAAATAAATTACTCCTTCTTAAGTTCCATCCTAACCCCTAAAGACAGAGAGACCATTGTACATGCTTTCATTTCCTCACGCCTTGATTACTGCAATAGCCTCTTTTCTTGCCTTGACAAAAAATGCATTAAGCGACTTCAAATTGTTCAGAATTCAGCTGCCAGGCTTCTTACTAAGACTAAGAGCCGCGACCACATCACTCCTGTTTTAGCCTCATTGCACTGGCTCCCAGTAAGCTTTAGAACTGATTTTAAGATTCTTTTGATTACTTTTGTCTCCCAAGTATATAGCTGACTTACTGGTGCCATATACACCTGCACACACTCTTAAGATCTTCTAGTTGTGTTTTTTTGGAAATTCCAAAGGTTAATCTTAAAACCAAGGGAGATAAGGCCTTCAGTGTCTGGGCACCTAGGCTATGGAATGATCTGCCTGATAAAATCAGATCAGCGAAGTCCCTATCCTCTTTTAAGTCCCTCCTCAAAACTCACTTTTATAGGAAAGCCTTCCCTGGTTAAGTGATAGCCTAAGCTTTATTTTATATAGGTTTTTTGCTAAGTTTTATTTTAGTGTTCCTTAGTTTTATTTTCATTCTTGTAGTTTTTTGTAGCTTTTGTAGTTTAGAACAGGTCTGGGTGGGGATAGGAAACCACCTCTAAATAGAAGAAAACCTAGTTATAGCCTGACATTCAAACTTTTTTGCTATCAGACATCATCAGCATGTTGTTACAGTTTGATAATAATAAATGCTAATGAAAGGATTGCATTTCCATTAGCACCACTGATATGACTTCAGGGGGAATAATTCCCTTAGCGAGTGGAACGAAAGATCTTGGAACGACATGCACTGATGCTCATTTGCATTGGTGTTCACATTCGCTCTCTGATGTTCCCAATACTTTCATTCTGCTTGCTATCTACTGCAGTCAGCAAGCTCGTGCAACAGGGCTATGATTGAATGACGCCCAACTATCACATTTACATCAGAATGTTATGTCAATGGCATTCTTACTGTTTCTTCTGATCATGATGTCATTTATTGGGGGTGTGACTTAAGTCAACTTTACATCACATCTACAGTAGGCCTACACAACCACATTTTTTAACCCCTGACATCCCAAAGATCAAATCAGCTATTGTTTTTTATTCATAAAAAACTTCACTCCACTTCACCAATGTTCACCCTATAAAATGAAATATTTTAATAACTTTAATTAGAAACCCTAAACTTTAATTTTAGGCTAGGACTAAATTATAACCCATTATGAGTTGCAGAGAACAAATATGGTAGGCCTAGTTGTATAAGAAATTGTTCTAAACTAGGCTATCTTTGATTGTTAGTAATAATTATTTTATTAACGTTTTCTTAATGTAAATGAACAGTAGTAACACAATTTTGTTCAAGCCACAGCACAATTTTGTTCAAGGCAGAACAAGTTATAAGCAGTCCTGAGTCGGTCCAAATGTAGGTTTAGGCTACAATCATATCATGCCAGCCTATTTAGGATTCTTCATCAACAGACAACTTCCATTGATGCTGATGATGTTCTATTGTGTAATTTTTCAAATTTAGCCTAGCTGAAACAGACATAGCCTGCAAACAAATATCAGATTGTGCTTCTAAATCTGGTTACCCTCTGTTGGGTCTGAGTGGTACAGTCCAGCAACAAGTCCACCCAGATATAAATGGTGTGACGGAACATTTGTTTTCGCTTAGTTGGTGTACACGCGGCACATCTAATCGGCAATATGGAGCAAACTGAAGTAATCAAACCACAAACGCTGGATGATCTCATTAAGATTTTGCACAAAATCTTCGAAAGCGATAATATAAATATCGAGGAGGTGCAGAATATCATGGAGTCATATGAAAGCAATCCTCAAGAATGGAGCAAATTCGCGAAATTTGATCAATACAGGCAAGTTATCATAGGGCTTCGGCCTATATCAGTTGCCTAAATATCGATCATGGGATGCAAATGTATCCCCTGCATGTGTGTAGATTTGTTGTGCATGCGCCATAGCAATTCTGCAGCGCTTTTCGGTTGTTTTCTTTTTTGCAGGTTGCGTGGTCACCATAAAGCTATTTTATTTCTTCTATGAAAAATCATTTAAAATGTAGATCTAGGTTAACATAACTCCTTTCTTTTGTTTATCAGAAATAGTTCGCTTTCTTTAGATAGGCTAGCTACAAAAGCTTTTTTCTATGAAAATTGTGACGACATTGTGCTAGCCTACAATAGAATTTAAATTTTTGGCAATGTCTGGTTTGCAAATAGGCAAAATGGCCATATGCTTATCTCCTGATGGGCGAGTTGTTTTTCACTGTTTTATGTTAGGCTTACCACATGCCGTCGATTCCCCATCCACAAAAACAGATTTTATGGACTGTGAAGTTGATGTTTTGAAGGGTGGGGACGAGCTCACCAATCAGAATCGAGACTAAACCCACACCCGCTTGGCCACAAACGCATCACAGGCGGTGGTTGCAAAAATGAATACCCCTGACTATTGCCCCCTCACACTTTGTCAACAGACTTTCGGGGTTTTGTGTTTTTCAGGAAATATGTAGGAATAGCCCTCAATTTTTCAAATTTTAGAGAATAGGCCCCCACTCTCTGTGCATGATGATGGAGAGATGTCATTTTGATCCCCAGATTTTTTATTTTACAGGTACACCCGTAACCTGGTTGATGAGGGGAATGGGAAATTCAATCTGATGATCTTGTGTTGGGGAGAGGGTCATGGCAGGTAAGCAAACATGCAAACGTATACTTTCCACATAAAAGGCCAAAAAATGGGTTATGACATGTTTGAACAGTATGTAGGTCACAAAAGTCTGTGAAACATTAATCACTGAGACAGAACCTTACATTTTCTTATACATATTTATCTCTCCAGAATCAAACCTGAATTCACCAGTTGCTTCACCTACCTATTGGTGCATGTATGTGAGGCATACTGTAATGACAATTTGATATACATTGTTTTATTTGAGATCTATTTCGGATGCAGACTTCGACAGACTCAGTCGATCCTCAAATGATCTTCACAGCCTTGAAAATTTCAAGCAATTATCAAATTAAAACTCAGTGAATTGGTTTACTCAAATTGCACACATTCTTGCTGCGTTAACACATTCATCTTGGTTCATTGACCCAATGAAATTAGATACACCAACCTTGTGATTTAATACTTAGTCACTTTATATGGCATCAGATAATGGGGTCCAATGTTCTTTGTATGATTCTGGAGGTTGCACAAGGCATTTAAAAAAGATAAAATATTGATAACAGTGTTCATATGTCAGACTATGATCAGACTATGATGTAGTTTAGAGGTCACCTTATGTGACTCCTGGACTACTAGTAAAAATGTGAAAAATCTCTAATGTCAGCCAGACATTTTTCTGATTAACCTGGGTTTAAACCACTGTTGACCCACAAGGAAAGTTATTTTATCTCAACATAAATTAGATATTTGACATATATACTGATCCTGCATTAATAGCCTTCTTCCAATGTCTTGACATTGTAATTACTCAGTGTTTAATATTTGTTGAGAACACAAAGGCCTGTTTCCACTGTACTGTAGGCATACTCCCCAGGTAACAGGATCATGTTCAGGACCATCCCCTTCTTTAGACCTTTCAGCCGTCATGTTTCCCCTGCCAGCACAGAGCCATTTTATGAGCCCTACCCACCTCTGCAGCACTCTTGCTCTTGCTCAGCTGCAGTAGGTTAAAAATAGCCTTGCTCTATCTCTCTTAGTTTTAAACTCTCAACAATCTTTCACAATCATTAATCCTTATTTTGTTTATGAGCAGTGTCTGCCTTGCTTGGCTTGCTGTCCTCCACAGCCAACTTTTCACACTTCATTCATTCCTCGTACCTCTGCTGGCAGCCAAAGTTCCAGGGCCATTCAGAAGTAGGCCTACCTGCCACTTCAGCCCTGTAATATGGCCTGCTAAAGGCCTCCACAGGGCCACTCAGTCCAGGGGAGACACGTGTATGAGAGTCAGACCCCACAAAATGACCCTGACATTCCTGCAGTGAAAACAGGCCTTACAGCACAACATTTGTTGGTTCTTGTTCTACAGATTACTTGTTAGTTGGGCTAGTGATTCGACTATTGCCAATAGTCATAATGTTGTTTATTGTATTGTTAGTAGAATGTCTTTTTTTTCACAAGTCATTCTGGAGCTTCTGTTACCACTATTGCAAACCAGTTCCATCAGGATCCTAACCAGTGTAAACATGTTTCTAGTTGTGCTTGATCTGTACTGTGTGCAGTAGTCTGACGCTGCCTATGTGCTTTGCACTCTTTGCAGTAGTATCCACGACCACACAGACTCCCACTGCTTCATGAAGTTGCTCCAGGGCCAGCTCAAAGAGACACTTTTTGACTGGCCAGACCGCAAGTCCCATGGTGACATGGTTCAGAAGTCCCAGCGGGTCTTACTGGAGAACCAGTGTGCCTATATCAATGGTAAGCATTTGTTTGATGACGACATGCAGCAGAGTGGCTCTGTGAAATTCATCAAATTGCTGAGATTCCTCTGTGTGTGAGGAGACCTGTGCGTGAGAAGACGGAGGTTACATACTGCTGTATTTTTATGGCCGTGGGTAGCAGACGCTTAGACTGTTGCAGCTGCTATTACAGCAGTCTTACTAGGTTAGGTTAGATTAGAAGTAGGTTATCCAAAAAGTGAAAAGAGCACGCACATCCATCCACATATGATCTCAGAGTCTACCCTTGGAGAAAAGATAAGACAAAATATTGTTTTATTTTCTAGTTTGAAAATTTGCCATTTGTTTGTTCAATCATTTTAGGCACAGAATTCCAAAGGGGCATCAGCCATACTGTTTGCACTGGGCATTGAGTGGTTCAAAGTTATTTCAGAATGCTTTGGCCGAAAATATGGCATAGACAAAACTTTGGGTTCAGAGAGCTGCCGAGCAAATGAATGTAACTGGTGTGTGTGTGTGTGTGTGTGTGTGTGTGTGTGTTTGTAGATTCCCTAGGCCTTCACAGAGTGGAGAATGTCAGTCACACAGAGGTTGCAGCAAGTTTGCATCTGTACAGCCCCCCCTTCCAGCAATGCCAGACCTTCGACCAGCGAACAGGGCACAGAAACACAGTCAAAATGACATTCTGGAGCAAGTATGGAGAGAGGACTCCATTTGTAAGTATTCTTTACATTATCGGGGTTTTGTGTTCTTTCCTTCTTAAATGTGGTTGCGTTTTTTGTTTCTGATTGATTGTGTGTCCATGTAACTTCTGGCTTTGATAGGTTAAATTAAAAGTTTGGTGGCCAGGGTAGGCTGTTAGGGTAAGCTCTTAGAAAAGTTAATATTTAATCTCCAAAAGATAGTGAGATTACATTCATATGATTATTTCAGAACAAACCTGTTGTGAGCACAACATGTACATTCTTCATGTGAGATGTGCAACGTGGCCATTTCTAACTGAAGAGAGAGGACGCAGGCAGTCCCAGCCACAGTCATTTGTAGAGTTGGCACAATGTGCATGTTTCCTCCCATAAAGCTTTGATGATGGGCCTGTGGTTGGACTCACAGCCAAGTTCTGGATGCTAGAGGTTTTTTTCCATTCACTCTGCAGGAGGCACAGTCTGATGGGTTTAGCATGTGGAACACTCTTTCCTTTCCCTTTTTTTTACTGGATATTACTAGAAATGTGTGGTTGGATCTACCGGGGCTGATTGTGGCAAACAATGGTTTTATCTGTAATGACAGCATTGCATAAGTTTATCCTTGACCACACGGCTGTCTGGCTCAGGGTATTACAACAGCTGATAAGATTAGATAATTTGGGCAGGAGCCTTTTATCTCCGCGGTCCACTGTGTTTTTTTACTGTGTTGTACACTTTCTGCCCTCCCAACCTTTCTATCAATCAAAATGCCTTCTTCAGTCTCTTGTAAGATTTTGACCCACTCTTTCTTACGTAGCAGCGGATATCATAAATGTTATCATTCTTTGCTTATTGCTGACTAACTCTTTCATGTTTCCTCCACAGGAAGCGAAATTGTCACAGGAGAACAACTGATGTAGATGCAGGAGTGAAGCAGAACTGTCATTGGAGATCTTCTCAGACCACAACAACAACAACAATAAAATAAGCCCTGCACATGGGCAGAGAAGCTCCAAGCTAAAGTAAAGAATTAGAATCAAATGAAATAAATGGACTGAACAACACAACCCCTTTTGTTAGAAAAGATTTGCCGAAAAGAGAGGGTAGTTGGAAAGGCCAGGGCAGCAATTAGCAAGGCTTTATGATCTGCCAGTGTGAGCTTGGCCTGTGAGGCAGAGCGCTGGATGAACAGGGTGAATAGTGGCATTAGCTTCGGCCGCAGACTGAAGCTGCTCTTTGTCTGTGATGTTTGAGAAGAGACCCCTACCCCTCCCCAACTCCCCCTCCACCATCCAACAGCAGCATTCCGATGGGTCTGGGACCGACCGACCTGCTGGGAGTGACACACGTTGGGACTGTTACACTGCTCCACATGTTGGATTTAGGAGAGATGTTTGGAAGAAAAACAAACCTATTTACAAATGCCCCAAATGCTAGATATCCAGTTGGTACTTGTATAGATGACATGACGCATTTTGCGTCTTGCACTTGTTGATTTCTATGTTCAAAAACACATGAAGCACATGTGAAGGGCTGATGTGATGGAATGAGTCATTTTGTCATTTTGTATAATTTTGTAATTGACATGAGTGAAGTTTAAATACAAGTAAACCTACGTGTGTTTTGTAAATTGCAATGCCAAAAAATGACAATCTGCTGTTTTGGTGTTAATTTGGTCTTTTGTTTTAGTGTCATTGTGCTTGTGTATTTAAAGTAGAATTGCAGTTATAGTTTCATAGTAGACTCCGGATTTTTAAAGAAAATTAAATTTGAAGCGCTTAATGTCTTATTTTCTTTCAAGATTTGGCCAGTTGGTTTAAACAGTAGTATTTATAGATGGCTATGTAAGATCTTTTAAGTTTTAAATAATTGTCAAAAGGCTGATCACAAGGATCTTATTGCTTTGAATGTAGGTCATTAAATATAACCTGTCAATTGCCAATACCGTCTTGTCTATTTTTTTCTTCCTTTATTTTTAAAAATTACTTTCAAACAATGTGATTTCTCATGTCAGTTTTATCTCTATTCATTGCAATAGGAAACTAAAAATAACCTAATGGTAGATTAGAAACAGAGTTTTGATAATAAATTACCCAACAAAAACGTCACCATCTGGTTACGTGCTGTAAAGTTTGGCCAGGACAGATTCATTTTCTTCCTTTGGACATCACGTAGGCTTCTGGAAATGGACAACAAATGTGACCTATAACATTTTTTTTAGAACATTACGTTCCCTTGTAGCAAATCTGTTGACCCAAGCCAAGTTACGCAATGATCTGAAACCAGTTTTATCGCTCTAGATGACTTATTTTATTGGTGTAGGGCAATACTAACATTGTACCCACTGACTTGCTACCATCATCCAAGACCTTGAGACCTAATTACACTATTGATTTTGACTGGCATAACGTGATGCCTTTTTGAACAGCTTCTCTGGTCCCACAGGCACAAAAGGTCAAGCTGAGGTAGCAAATTTAAGGTAGCACAGTTTTAATGTGAGCCCCATGTCATCTGTGTACATGAAGTACTATAACATACTGTAGTCAATTCGCAGGGCCGTCATTGTAATTGTTTGCCCGTCCTGTGTGAGAGAGGGTAAGATGTCATTTTTACCATTCTTTTCATGTTTCATTCTTTTCACTAAAGAGGATCTAAGTACTGAACTGTTTTTTCTTTCAATATGTATTCACACAATAGATCCTCAGCATTATTGAAGAATTCTGCAGAGAATTTCATGATTCAGCCGCAGTTGAACCAAGCTCAAAATACATATAATAGGTGTGAATGCCACATTGTCACTGGCACACCCCTGCAGATAGCTTAGTCCAACAAAGCATTCAAGTCCAAAGAATTGAACTGATACAGTGAGCTCTTGGGCTATTCAGTTCGATTTAGTTTGTTCCATCTGTTCATCATAACAATAACTTCCTTTACTGTATATTCTGACAGCTCTCAAATGTAAATCTTTAAGGAAAATTCTTAATCTGTGTATTTGCTATACTAGATGCCATTGTGTCAAGATACTTCCTAATTCAAGATTGTCAAGTGGCTCCTTTTTAACAAGGCAAGGCACTGGTGTTTTCCAAAGGAACACATTGTTCTGAGGATGGAGAAATAACCATCATGGCCTCTCTCCAAACCACAGGCACCTCTGCACTGCGCATGCACAAACAAGGAATGATGGAGTTGCGTGTTGTTAGCACAGTGAAAAAGGTCTATGCCAATACACGTGCTTGCAAATACTTAAGTCTGACTGCAAAAATACTTGTAAGGACAGTCAAACTGCCAAGATGATTTTCCATCCAGAAGAGGCAAACACAAAAAGCAAACCCAGTGCAAGTAGGCTACATGGGCAGTAGAATTCAGGATTATATCTTCTATGCCATTAATTCAAATGTCAGTCAAGGAACATCCACGTGATATATAATATTACGTCTCTAACAGATGGGGTTAAAACGCTGAATGGACAATAGATGTGCTCTCCCTCTCTTAGGATTGGCTGCTGGTGGATCCACCAGAGAACACCTTCAGCCAGGCAGATTTTTTCTTTTTTTTTGTATTATTGTTTTGTTCTGGACTGGTACAATTCTGGCATGACAGTCCAAACACTCCCCAGTATACGATTGGTTGAAGCTTATCAAGGCTGACCAATGACAGGTTGTGTGTGTGAGTGTGTGTGTGTGTGTGTGTGTGTCTGTGTGTCTGTGTGTGTGTTTGCTCACATTTTTAGAACACTCATAGAATAGAATGTCTTGAAACCTATGCTACTGCATGCCAAATGTCAAGATGTAGGCCTAATATGTTTGTTTAAAAGTAATGTCCTTCATCATGTAAACAAAACCACATTTAAAAGCAATGTACAACAAGCCATCCTAAAAACTTAAAAAAGAAAACATTTTATTCGTCTTATCAACAAATTGTCCTGAAGAGAAAGTGTCAAACAGTGGCCATTTAGTACAATATGTGAAATGAATGAATTGATGACTGGCACAAGTCATCCTGTTCATACTTTTTCTTACATGTTTGTTAGTTGGGCAGAATTTGTCCAACATTTAAATACAAGCTATGAGATGAGATAAAAGAATAATGTATAGAAAGGCAAAACTATGTCAAAATATAAGGACCTTGATAACTTTGGAGGAATTTGGAGAATTCATTGGAAGGAAGGGATAGGTGGCAGTATTTTAAACAATGCAACCAAAACATGTTACAAAAGTAACAACAGTCGCTGAAACTACAGCAAAGAAAATGATACAACGCATCATTATTTGTTTCCTGTGGGGGAAAAAACAGATTCCTGTTACTGAAAATGTATGAGCCATCTTTACTGAGACAAAAATAACCATAGTCAGAAGATTGTAGATGCCTACGTTC
This sequence comes from Sardinella longiceps, assembly GCA_027497455.2. Classification (NCBI taxonomy): domain Eukaryota; kingdom Metazoa; phylum Chordata; class Actinopteri; order Clupeiformes; family Clupeidae; genus Sardinella; species Sardinella longiceps. Next base: position 1,089,359 of record JAODXP020000019.1, on the reverse strand, counting down.
ATGATATTCATGTTTTTTCTTGTTTTGTTTTTTTACCATTTGACCTCTTACTCAAGATAATATGTAATGAATCAGTTTCTGGCCTTCTGTCACAATCTGAGATGGAAATTGGTGAGGTGGCACACCAATTTGGATATGCTCTCTAGTGGAAAATCGTAGGCCTACACATTTGAAATTTATACTGTATACAATACGTATACATTTTTTTTTTTACAGTTTGAAATTTTAATTTACAATGGCATGCAATCTCCTTAACATTCGAATTGTGTGACATTCAGTTTTGGTGAATGATCATTTGAGCCCTCATTGGCATCTTCCAGGCACTGCTGGTTGTGAGTCACTTCCCCAATCCCAGATCGAGGTTTAAGGTTCAAGTTTGCATCACCTTCATCAACACAAAGTGAGTCTTCTTCAGCATTAGGTGAAAGGCACTGAACATTTGATTTACTGCCAATCTTTTCCATAAATTCTCTCAAAACCAATTGGAATGGGGACCAGCAGAATTCAGGGCCATTGGGTGAATGAAGCATTTTTATGGTCATTCCTGTGTTGTTTTGGTTGTGTGGCATTGACACTGCTATCTCACTATTTTGTCTCAACTTCAATTTGTTTCCCAATGCCCAGTCATTGCCACCTAGATAGATTCCCACAATATTGTCTTGGCCTTGCATCACCATTGGGATCAGGCAAGGACTAATCATAAGGCATACAAGGCAATGCCCAGTGGACTAACTGCCATTTTTAGGCCGGGCTGCCATAATTTTCTTGAAGGATATTGGGTTTGTCCAATTAAATCTCTCATGGTCATGCAATGTGTCCAACTTACAGTGTTATTTTGGCTTGCAATTAAGTTATTGAATAAAATCATAGTGGGCCACCATGCCAGCTCTGATTGGGATGCTGTGAAAACTATTGGTTTTTTTTCCTGTTTAAGAATTATGAGGGCACCATGTAACGAATTCATTATCAATTTAAGGACAGCATTTGACATAACTCAACACCACAACATCAACAATGAATCTATTAAAAAATAGTTCAATACTTCATATATCTTGGACTCAACCTGAATGATAAATTAGGGGTCAGTGATATCCATAAAACCAATCCTCTCAGACATCTCTCAAAGCTTCCAACACCTTCTCCCTTCTTTCGCCTGATTCTTCCTTTAACATGCTCTGCCACAACAAATAAGAATAGGCTTGCGGGCCTACGTCAATTAAGTGATATACAGTTTAAACAGTAAATATTGTCTCTAAAGGTTTTACTTTGGCTTTGGATTAGCCTGCTGTTGCTATTAAGGCAGTAGGCCTATCATTGCATTCCTATATGTATTTTTACACAATATAATTCACAATACTGGGCTATATCTCCAAGAGGTTGCCTTCAACATGGGCAACTACTTCAAATTCATAAAGTGACGTGTCCAAATCCAAGAAAAATACTAATAGCATACTAGCCTGCCACCTAGAGGATGAAATAGGCTATTGGGAAAATTATTTCTGTCTCTAAAATCCCAAATCAAACTCACAAATATTAGACCTAGCTGTTCTGATTGATCTGAATTAGGTCTGGACAAAAATGTAACAAAACTTTGATTAGATTAGATTAGATCTTTAGGTCTTTAATGTCCCCTAGGGACAATTTTTGCACAGCAATAGCAACATAAATGTACAATCCTACAACATAAGGAGCAATCATACTAACAATAAAATTCTAAGCTCAAGACCAGCACATACACAGACACATAAAGAACAATATAGCTGATGATAGGATAAATAAAAGTTTAAATTCAAGAGTAGACTATCAATAAATTCAGGCACAAATAACCGGAAGACCTAAAGCTTATTAAGGAGCCCAACACCAGCTATTGGAACAAATGATCTCAAGTATCAATTGGATCTGTATGTACCTCCTACCTGATGGCAGGAGGTAAAACTCTTGAAGTGAAGTGGGTGGTTAACATTAACCAAAATGGCCAATGCCTGTTGTGTGTCTCGGGCCTCATTGGAGCTCTTAACAAAACCGTAGGTCTAATAGCCTACTGTTATGCCTGTTATTACAAGGCCCATTAGGCCTACATCAGCAAGAACCAACCAGTTAAAATCTAATTGGATATTCCAGACCAGGGGTCTCCAAATCCAACGGGTAGCCTAGTTCCTTAGTTCCTCAATAGAAATAACAACACACTCCTTAGGCCTGTGTAGGCTATTTTTTAGTTGACACATGGGCAACTTCAACTCGTTTTCTTTTTGTAAAGCAATTTGCCGTCCGGGGGATGTATTTTGTTGGATTTTTTATAAGGCGTGAAATGCATGGCATGTTAGAAATCCCACGTCAGGATATGGCCAAGCTAGAATACGACCAGAGAAAATTGGGTAGTGGCATATCTAAACACTAGAATGTCTTGGCGATGGGTGCTACGTAGCCAGGAAGAACGTTTACTTCCGTCATCCGGGTCACTGGATTTGAGGTAAGTTGAATAGCTGAATTGTTCTTTCTACACCGTACACTGAATTATAACTATTTGTGAGCAAATGGGGTGTAATTGTACTGCGTTGTGCTTGTGTAAAGATACACGTTAACGCTTATCACTGAAGATTGTTAGTGTATCTTTTCTCAACCGACTGATTAGGAGCAAGATAACGTTAGCTTAGCATGGGCTACATGTTAGGAATGCACCAGCTAACGTTAGGGTGTTTCATGGCTCGTGCTGTCATATTTCTCACAGTCTGTAAAGGTTTTCGACTGATCTGGAATTTGTAGAAGTGCTGTGTATATGTACATATCTGTCTCAATTTAATTTATAGGTCCTCGCTCTCAAACACTGCTGCTAACGTTAACATCTGAGATGGTGGGCGATTCTTGTCGGGTCAGGATGTGGGTGCAGGTGCTCTGTGCCCATTTACTTTGTGGATGGGTGCTCAGTTCGGAGCTGACATTCGAGCTTCCCGACAATGCAAAACAGTGCTTCTACGAGGATATCGTCATTGGCACGAAATGTACACTGGAGTTCCAGGTGAGTGGCTCTGTCATTTATGAATGCTAAATATGAAGTCAAGCAAGGTTGACGAGAAAATGCACACAGAGCTAATAGACATTTGATCGCTTGTCTCCATCCCTAAATGAAGTAGGTAATGGTCACTGGATGAACATTCAAGCAGAGGTGGTACTATATTAATGTAGTCAAGAATTTCAGTAAATTACAGCATATGTTTGCAGCTGGTTAAAGGCAACATTGACATATGTGTTCCATTCATTTGCTTACTCAAACGTGATCTCGTAGGTCGTCACTGGGGGGCATTACGATGTCGACTGCCGCCTGGAGGACCCTGAGGGAACTGTGCTTTATAAGGAGATGAAAAAGCAGTATGACAGCTTCACGTTCACAGCAGCAAAGAACGGAACCTTCAAGTTTTGTTTCAGCAACGAGTTTTCTACATTTACTCACAAGACCGTGTACTTTGACTTTCAAGTCGGAGATGACCCTCCTCTCTTCCCCAATGAAAATCGAGTCACAGCCCTCACACAGGTGTGTACAGAAACTGGCTCTACTCTTTTGAAATACAATTTGATGATGATTCTGCAACCCTCATGGTTGCAACAGTGTGTTAACAGCATTTAGCTAATTTTAAATTATTATCACTTCATGATGGAACCAATTGATGTATTGTTAGCCTAATGTTATATATGTCATTACATTACAGTTGAGTAATTGGCCGTAATAGAACAAATGTTTACACATTCTTTTGACCAAACTGCAGTTTCGTAAGTGACTTTTTAACCAGATAGTCTATCATGACGATATTTTGTTTGAAGTTAATAGGCTACAGATTTTTACTTCATAGCAGGCAGGGTAGCCATATGCTAATTTTAAATTCATCCTGAAATATTAAGGCTATGATTACAAAGCAAAGAAATATGTTCTTAGAAAAAAAACAGATGAAGTAAGGAAAAACAGTTAAAGGAGAGCTCTAGTGTTGCAAAATCATAGCAAGGTTGAATGTTTTGCCAGCGAGCAGGTTTTTAAAAAGGTTTGTACATGCCGAAAAGACGGCTTGCTAATTGTAGGCTATTGGGGGCAAGGTGTTATTGGCCAAACCACTGATGGCTCCACACTGTGTTGATAGTATAATAAGAACTATGCTATAGGTAGTGTATGAAATAGACTATTTAAACTGACTTCATGCCTTTTCTGACTTCTCTAGTTGTCAGCTAGAAGCATGACAGTTTGACCGTTCAGAGGCACATTAGTGATGGCTGAGGACAGACAGCCACACAAAGAAGTTACAGTTTTTCATCAGTGTAGAACATGTGTACACTACAGTAATTGTTACAAGCATAGTACAACCAGCACAAGAGGCCATGGCAGCGGGTAGGCTAACAATCTTCTGTAGGCCTATGTTGATGTTGCTGCCCATCATTTAAAAAAAAAAAAAAAAAAAGTAGTCTGGCCAGTGGTATCCTAGCAATTAGGTCCCCCTACTGGAAAAGTCAAGGTACAGTCTGTGTCATAAACTCTCTACACTTATAAGTTCTCAATGCCTCGTTTTAAATGTAAGAATCCTCATAACGTAAAATTACCAGTAACTGTGCAGAGCTAATTTATAGCCTTTCCATGGCGATTTGACCAACACCCCCTACAGTAGCTGGATGTCCCTGATAGCAAGTGGTTGTTTTCAGCATGCACAAACTTCTGCTCCCAGGCAAACGTTTGAACTTATGTTGCAATACACTTTTGGTCCATATCACACTGGATTTCTCCTTTAAATGAATAGATGAGCAAAACCACCACAAATTTTAAGATGGCATAGCCATAAGCTACCAAACATTGAGAGAAACAACTACTATGGAGCTACTTGATTAAAATAGGCCTTGAAACCTTGAAGTACCTCAGCAACTCTGGAAATGAGATAAATCTAATCTGGCACATATCCATAATGCTAAATATGGTGCATTTAATGCAAAAGACTAGGGAAACCTGGCTTGGTGTTTGGACAGTAGTAGGTGTAGAAATGAGCAGTGAGCTGAATAAGTCCTTGAAACCTGAAAAACATACTCATGAACTTGAGGACTGTTGGTTTTGCTTCGTATCCAGTTTTATCAAGTCATTTTCTTGAATTTTTCTGCAATATTAAATAATTAAATAGTTCAACAAGTTAAAGAAAATCATTGGTTTAGAGCCTGTGGAATGTGTGAATATTTCCCAGCTGATCTAGTCATCTTTTTTTTATTTATTTATTTTTACTTTTCCGTACACACAAGACAGCAGAATGTCCCATCTCTTAATTTTGGTATTTGAATAGGCATATTTGATATTGTCAGTATGGCTGTGGTTCATCTTGATTGCACTGACATATCAATATAAAAAGTACAGTATGGGTGATGTTCTCAAGTAAATAAGTGAGCTGTTGGTTGTTGAACGATGGTTGTTGAACGTCTCCTCAAAAATTCTGCAATAGCAAAGGAGTAAACAAAAGCTCTTTCCTTTCCCTTTCTTCCTAGATGGAGTCTGCATGCGTATCCATCCACGAGGCACTCAAGTCAGTGATTGACTACCAGACGCATTTCCGTTTGCGAGAGGCTCAGGGCCGCAGCCGGGCCGAGGACCTTAATACCAGAGTGGCCTTCTGGTCTATTGGAGAGGCCATCATTCTTCTAGTGGTCAGCATCAGTCAGGTTGTGCTACTGAGGAGCTTCTTCTCTGACCGCAAAACCACCACTACTCGTGTGGGTTCCTAATACTGTTTCCCACGCACATGCACCCAGCATTGTCTGACCCCTTTCCACCCCACAACTCTCTCTGTTCTGGAGATTTCTGTAGACTAAGCCCTGATCCACACTTCAGTGGCTTAGAGGTTTCTCTGTGTTATTGTCAGGTGTTTCTGTTTTGATTTTAGAGCTACATTGTGAAGCACCCAGTGTAGTGTTTTCTTTTATTTGTTGTTGTTTTGTTTTTGTTTTTCTTAAGCAGCCAAACAATTTGAACACTGGGGTGAAAGACATAATGGCTTAACTTATTTTGTGGATGTAAAGTTGTTTTTTATGTTGTATATCTGAATGTAAAAAAAGAAATTCAGACGATAGAGCCAGACCTGTTTCCAGGATCTGCATGGTTTGAAATACTCTGACCTCAGTCTGCAGCCACACCTCTTGTCTGAAATTCCAGTTTTGGCCTCCTACAAAACTCAGCTTGCTTCAACAAGGTTTGATGCTGTACATTAAACATTAATGTAGGGCCATCATCTGTAAGCAGTTTAGCAGATATTTTCCTGTACTGGGTTTAAACAATGCACAGTAGCGTTTTTCAAATACAGAACTTTAAGCAGTTCTCTGTGCAATGTGATGACCACTATTCTTATTTCATGAAGAGAGAGTTTAATGTACAACACTGTTCCAGGTCTGGCCTAAAGGAATTACTATAATGAATGGAACATAATAATGTTGATTACCATTTAGCTTTGTTTTTGCGGGTGTTTTGAAATCTTTCTTCTACCGGTAATTATGTTTATAGAAAGCAAGCACTGATATGGGAAAGGGAAGCAGAGTCATTCTGTTTTCTTCCAGGTGTGTTCTGGTTTTGGAAGGATCTGGGTGGGTTCTATTGTTTTGTGCAGATGGGGAGTAGTCCTGCTTTTTCCAGCATCATTTGGTTTATTTGTATGTTTGTCATTCAGCAATAAACACCCCACAGCGCAGTTTCCAAATCTCAGATGTTTTGATGATGTAAACTATACTGTCTTCATTTACTTCAAGATTAGTTTTCCATAAGTGTATCATGGTTAGTGTGCTCACTCTGCAAGGAACCTGGAAGCATGGTGAGATACTCCTGCTCAAATTGGTATCCCTTCTGTGCATCACTTCTAAATCTTGCAAGTTTTAAATGTTTCTAATCTTTATTTTTTTTTAATGGAGTAAGACCATGTATGAAATATAAGTTGCACTTGAGGTCAGTTAAACACTTCAATGAGAAAAGCAGTGTCAAAAAACAATGGGGTAACATTTATACACAGTTAGTGTTGGTGTCATTGATGTAGGAAGTTACTTATTGCCTCTGCCAAGGACCTTTTTTGCCTGTGTTGGCTTGTGTGTCTGCAAAATAACTCAAAGTTTTCAAATGGGTTTTTAATGACATGTTCAGAAAACATGGTTATAGGGACAAGGGACACTAACGTGGTTATCCAGAGACCATCTGAAATTTCGTCAGCATGTCAGTGACCCTATTGCCTTGCCTTTTTAAGCTATTTTTTGTGAAGAGAATGACATGAGTGGGACAGAGAGATGGGTAAAGATCAGGAAATTACCTCAGGTCGTCAGACTCAAACCTAGCCTGACGTAGCCTGCCCATAATACGAATCTTCATCTGTATCCATGGTCTGGGGATGGTCTTTTGGGGCGGGTTTACATCGGTAGAGAGACAACCGGCCAATAAGCAAAGCTGATTAGACGAGCTGTCCTCAACAGGTGTTTGAAACAACAACAACAAAAACTTTTGAGGGGAGGGGGGGGTAAATCAGACATGGGTTACTGTATAAGGTTGTTCGACAAAAATAAAATCTAGGATGTCCAAGGATTAAAGCCTGGGTGGACAACCTGGTCAACAAGTTGCTGTTTATCTGTGCCTACTTTATGCCCCATTAGCCTACAAGTCTATGGGTGGGTGAATAAATAGATATCCTCACAAAAATGGTGACTATTCATGTTAAGCTGAATCGTTTTTGTATAGCATGTCTTCTGAAATACTTGGACATAATAAATGTAAATGAGCCATTAGCTAACGCAATATACCACATTTGGCTCTAGGCTGATGGAACAGGGGGTTCACAGTGCACCAAACTAACTATTTGCGAGAAGTGAGCCTGAGGCTGTGCTGAACATGAAATTCATAACAATTTAGAGACACATTACCTATTAGAGCATAGTCTATTTTACCATATGGCGAAATAGCCGCGATCCGCCAGAGAAATAAGCAAAAACACGCCAACCTCTTGCTGTCTGGATGGGTGATGGCAGTTGTCAATAAGGGAGAGGAAAGACTGTTGTACGTGTTTGATAGCGTAGTAAATTAGACAACATAAAAACCAATGTGTTCTACAACTTCACTCATGTCCATAGGGTTGTTGGATTATAAATGGAGGGGGTTCCCCGAAAACGGCTTCCCTCGTGTTTACCGTGTATTTTCGTGGTAAATACGTAGTTAAAATTCAGCACCGCGATTGGGTCATTTTTGCACAGCTGCATCGTTCTCCAACGCATGCGCGAAAGCTATGGTAAAGGCAAAGTAAAAAGTGTATCACTGGAAGCGTCTGCGGCGGTGATCTGGACGGGGAAACACTGCCGCACTGCTTCGTTTGCTTCCATGTGATGTCTGGATAATCCTAATATTTTGGGAAGCACGTTCTTTTCTCTTTATCAAGGGGGACTATTGTTGAATCAGAAGACTTCTGTTGGCTACAGACTAAGCATTTTACCGCGAGACGAAATACGTAATTTAATACGGAAAACGAAACAAGCGGGGGTGGGAAATCTATCCAAGCTAGTAGCGTTAACGTTAATGGTACAACGCAGGTTCTTTTCCTTTGGCCCACCAGGCATTTTTTCGTCGTGCTTCACATATATGTAGTTGTCGTTTTTGTCATGACCTACAACGCATTTGTGGCATTTTAAGAAACGGAAATGTCGGGTGATGTGCTCTCTGAGATGATTGTTCCATGGATCTGAAAACGACATTAAAGACTCAGGTGACAAAGGTTGGCTGTAAGACTGCTATTCTAGCCAACTAGCTAAGCAAGCAGCTTCATTGAAGAAGAATTTACACCCTTGGACACTTAGGGAGACGAGCTAGTCAGATTGACAAATTGTGCTTCTTAAAATTGTTGATGTTTATATAGTGTTTTACATAATTACAAGTTCAGTGTAACGTTCCCTCAGAAAACCTTTTCCGTATTGTTCTCGGGCAGATGACTTAGCCCAGAGCTAGCTGTTGTTAACTTAGGCATACATTTCCTCGTAACGTTAGTTAGCTGATCATTGTGCTGAAGAAAACAACTTTAACGGTAACCATAGGCTCTTAACTGTGAAATATATCTGTAATTTCAGTCGGTTTTCGGTGGGGAAATCAGAGCGTCACTTGACTGATGTGTCGTGATTCTCTGAACTGGCTAACATTAACGTTAGCTATTCGACATTTGGCCACAGAGACGAAAGAGTGCAGTAAAACTAATTTAACATCAGGTGGAAATGCTTAACGCTGTCTCTCTTGACCTGACAAAAACTCGTTTTTAACTACTTTCTGTAGAGTAGCCTAATCTTTGCCCATGCAATGGATTTGAAAACAGCTGTCTTCAACGCTGCCAGAGATGGGAAGCTTCGACTGCTCCAAAAATTGCTGGAAAACAAAAGTGACCCTGAAGTCACAAAACTCATGTCTGAGAAGACAAATGGGGCTACACCATTACTTATGGCGTCGAGATATGGACACCTTGAGTTGGTGGAATATCTTTTGGAATGTTGTTTAGCCCCTGTCGAAGTTGGGGGATCTGTCAATTTTGATGGCGAGACAATAGAGGGAGCGCCACCGTTATGGGCTGCTTCGGCTGCTGGACACTTGAAAGTGGTACAGTCGCTGGTGGGCCACGGAGCTTCCGTGAACAACACAACCCTTACCAATTCAACACCCCTAAGAGCCGCTTGTTTTGACGGACATCTCGACATTGTCAAATACCTGGTGGAACATGAGGCAGACCTTGAAGTGGCCAACAGACATGGCCATACATGTCTCATGATTTCCTGCTACAAGGGTCACAAAGAAATTGCTCAGTACCTCCTTGAAAAGGGTGCAGATGTTAACAGGAAAAGTGTTAAAGGTAAGACCACTAAAGAAAGATTGAAGGAGAAGTCCTGTGTGAATCAGTCTGTAGCTCCGTTGTTCAAGGTCACCAAGTGCTGCTTGTAGTGAGGAGAGCCAAGAAACTTTGCTACAACTACACTACTATTAAATCGTTTGGGACGAATACTAGTACTAGACAGCACTTTACTGATGACTCACACTGGGTTTCTCCAAGACTACTCCCAAGGCCTCACAGTTGTATTTTGTTGTTGTTGTTGTTTAATTATTAACTTTATTAAATCTATGACCTCCATTTCTGGTTGTCACAAATTTTAAGTGCAAAATTAGGTTTCTTTGCCTTTCAAACAATATTACAAGCAGAAAGTAGAATAGTCTTTGAACAAATAGGTGAACCACAACCACCAGCTAGTGTCATATTAATACATTTATATTGGCTTTTGGTAACTAGCCTAAATTAACAAAATATTATAACTGAATATCCTGATATTTTGTAGCCTAGAAATCTAGGCTAGACGTACTGTAGCAGAGGAAAATAAATGTGCTCAGCCAGTAGGCTATGTCTAGTAGCAAGCCATAGGGAATTTGATTGGATGATGTGACTAGCATTCCATGACACCATAGAATTTCATGGTATTCCCAGAAATTCCATAACCCATAGACACTGTCGACAACTTTTCAGTTGCAGAAAGGACAAACTTCATTTTGTGGCGATGTGGTGTGGGGCACTGTCTTAATGTCAGGTTACACAATCACTTAGGCCTAAAGATCTTTGTGTAGACTAACTGCCACTGAGCAATAGAAAACTATTGTAAGGCTACTGGTTAATTTTCTGCCATGACCTCCTTTTTCCAGCAACATAATACTAATCATTCTGACCAGTAAAGTGCAGACCATTGTTCTAATTTGATGTGAGGTTGAGAACCATATGGCTAAGTGACAATTCAACTTTACAGGAGAACCCAGCAAAGATGACCATGGGTGAACTTTATGGGGCGATTTCTGCATTTATCGGACATTTATCCTTAGACCTACAATTTAAATACACAGATAGGAAGTTTGAGTGCATTCTCTTTTTTATTAAATGAATTGGGACTCAGTATTCATTAGTATTTAGTATTCATTTGGGCAAACCAAAGTTTTAGAGCTGCAATGAGACCTACATAAAACTACAAGATACGGCTATGCTGTGATTAATTTTATTGACCCTTCCCCTTAGCCAAGCATGTTGCAGAACTGCCCAGACCCCACTCTGGCTGCTTGACCGTGTTATACACATGGTCTCAATAGATTTTGAGAGAAAAACTTGAGTTTGTGAAGGGGCATTTGTGGTGTGAAAGGACCCTTAGCCATGGTCATTTTTGCTTAGGAGAAGTTAGGAGCACACAAGAGCAACAGGGACAAGGAAAACTCCCTTACCTAAGGAAGAACCCATGGGCAGATCCAAGGCTCCGGGGGCTAACCCACCTGCCCTGGGTCATGTTGAGGAAGTGAGGGGGTGACAGGGGAGATGGTATAGTGTGCTATTGTTTGTGGGGAGAGGGTGTGGTTATGGAGTGATGAAGAAGATGGAGCTGATGGAAGTGGTTGTGGTGGAGCAGTATGCTGTATGCATGTTCAAAGGATCTTACTGATAGGTTAATGTGCTACCTAGGAGATGGCCTTGAAGACACGACACAGCATGCAAGGAGCAGCTCTAGTCGGCTTTATTAACATTATTCAGCTTTTAATGCATTAGCCTAACTGTTGACTTGGCTATGAGAAATTCACTTCAGTTTTATCCCAGCAGTCAATTTTAGGCTGAGTTAAAATTGCCCAATTTCAGCCAAATGTCACAGGCAACCCTCTCAGAGAAATAACCTAAACAAGTTGATTAGCTGGTGAGATCGAAATGTCATGTTGCCAGGAAAACCTCTGTGTATAGAAATCATATATAAATGCTATGCAAACAAAACTGCTTCTGTTGGCGAATGTGCAAGTTGGGTGAAAATCTGAATCCTAATATTACATGGCAGATGGTTCTCTAAACTCTGACCTTTGTTTGTTTCAGGCAATACAGCTCTGCATGACTGTGCTGAGTCCGGCAGCCTTGAAATCCTTCGACTACTACTGGATTATGGTGCCCGAATGGAACGTGATGGTTATGGCATGACTCCACTGCTGTCCGCTAGTGTGACCGGCCATTCAAACATTGTGGACTACCTGGTCCAGCACCCACTCACACCCCCCAGTGAGCGAGCAGATGCACTTGAGCTACTGGGTGCAACTTATGTGGACAAGAAACGTGATCTCTTAGGTGCCCTGCAACACTGGCGACAGGCCCTGGAGCTGCGTCACAAAGATCCTGTTAACCTCCTACCCAAGCCACAGCCAGAACAACTTGTGGCTGCATATGACTTTGCAGTGGAAGTGAACTGTGAAGAAGAACTTGATGCGCTGATTTCTGATCCAGACGGTATGCGAATGCAGGCGCTGTTGATTCGTGAGCGCGTACTTGGGCCTGCCCATCCAGACACCTCATACTACATCCGTTACCGCGGTGCTGTCTATGCTGACTCGGGCAACTTTGAGCGTTGTGTGGCACTGTGGAGCTATGCCCTAGATATGCAGCAGCGCCACCTAGAGCCTCTCAGCCCCATGACGGCAAGCAGCCTGCTATCCTTTGCTGAACTCTTCTCCTTCATGTTGCAAGATCGTGCAAAAGGTCTTCTTGGCACTTCTGTTTCCTTCCATGACCTGATGGCCATCTTGGGCAAGAGTGTGTTGGAGATTGAGCGAGCGATCAAAAATAAATGTGATGGGACAGGCTCACTAACGACTGTGGCAACAACCTCCACCCCAGACCCAGCCCAGCTGAGTAAAGCGCTCTCCATCATCCTGCACTTGATCTGCCTGCTGGAAAAAGTGCCCTGTACGCTGGAACAAGACCACTTAAAGAAGGAGACCATTTACCGGTTCCTCAAACTTCGGCCATGTGGCAAGAACGGCTCTAGCCCACTGCATCTGGCAGCAGACCGTGCCACTACTTGTGTGGGCCGCTACCCTGTCTGTCGCTTTCCCTCACTGCAAGTGGCTGCTGTGCTCCTCGAGTGTGGCGCTGACGTCAATTGCCGTGATGCACAGGACAATTCTCCACTTCACGTGGCCGCCTCTAATCAACAGCCAGAGTTGATGCGTCTGTTGATTGATCGTGGCACACATTTCGACAGCACCAATGCAATGCGACAGACTGCCTGCGACCTGCTAGGCCAGAAGGAGCTGGCACGCAGCCTCATCCAGCCAGTCAACCACACCACCCTTCAGTGCCTGGCCGCCCGTGCCATCATCCACCATGGCTTGGTCTACCAAGGCAACATACCCCAGCGCCTGGAGGACTTTGTGCTCTTACATAGATAGAGATGGTTTGGTTTCATTTGCCAAGGAACAAAACCAGGAACGACACGACTACATGACTGCGTGGAATAAGAAAAGCAAAGAAGGGAAAGTGGGACATTCACGTCTTTGACCCTCTTCCACTGGCTTTGTTTTTGTTTATTTATTATCCCCCCGCCCCCAGTGCCCCTTTCTTCTCCAAAGCAGTTGCCTATGGTGAGGCAACTCTGCCCAAGTTTTTTTTGTGTTTGTTTTTGTTTTTTGTTTTTTTAAACAACAAGGGTTAAGCCCTGTTTTCACTCAAACACCAGAGTGCTTATCTCCAAAGCCACTCATTATTTCTCTATTTTGTCTCCACCTCTATGCACTTCTCTTCTCTCACTGACAGCAGACATCTACAGCTTTTTCCCTTCTGCAGAAGCTTTCTAATGTGTTTTGAGGTTTGCACATGCCAAAAGTGCTTTACTCCTCCTATGCACAGGCTAGGATAGACTGTTCTGTGTTCAAATACAGTAAAACAGTTTTTTTTCTGTCATGTCACAGCCTATGTGTTATAAACACCTTTGTTTTATGGGTGAAGCCATCAAACAGACAAGAGTTTTTGTGTTCCTCTGTGGAGTAAGAATTATCTTGTGAATCAGTTGTCAAGTTGGGGTTGGCTCTTTTCTAGTTTTCTGCAGTCATTGTGTGAACTTTGAGCCCTTTTATTCTGAGGTAAGCTGTAAACAACAAAGACGAAAGTCCGGGGTGATGCAATTACCATTAACCTTCACTACTGCACATTAATCAATGCTGAACACCTCAGAGGTCTGATCTTCGATTTGTGTTTTCTCATTGTGCTAAAAAGAGAGAAGGCCTTGCATGGGACTGGTGTGTTGTGATATGACACTTGCACAATTAACTGCATTTGCATTTTTTGTTTTCTCTTAGACAGGGACACAGCAGAAGTTTTTGGTGTGTGTGCGTGTGTGTTTGTGTGCGTGTATGCGTGCATGTGTTTGGGGCTCTACTTTTTTACAAATATGCTTGGTTAGGTATTTGTGTGTTTTTTTGGCCAATGGTTTAACACTAAAAGCCATGGTGGAACACTGACTTTTTAAAGCCATTGACCAAAAATGTCAACACAGGCCTATATGATCAACACTGGTCAATATTTATGATCAAACAAATGCTTAGTCATTTTATATAAATTCAGGGTCAGGTTAATTTGGGTGTTTAATGTCATCAATAACTATAATCATTATGTCCCCAATTTCCACTGTCATTCTCTGTCTCATCCCTCTTGTCTTTTTCTACTTGGTATCGTCTTCCAGTCTGTTGTCTTTGGGTTTCAGGGACAGTGGCTGGGCTGTCTGGGACTGAGCCCTGGTTCAATTGCATAAGAAAAATGTAATGTTATTCTAAACGGACTGTTGGCATACATTTTCTTGCATGTGAGGGCTATTGATTGCAAAACATTCAAATTTGTGAAAATCAAAGAAGGAAGTTAAATTTAGTTTACACCACAGGCTCCAAATACACCATCTCCTCTCATCCTCCTGAGTTTAGAAGGGTCTTATGTGATCGTAACTCTCTCAATCCTTTGATTTAGTGGGGAAAGCTAACAAATTAATATTGATACATACATAACACACCATGAGTCGGACCTACAAAAGTGTGTTGTGATGCCTAAACAATCTTGATTCAAGTTTTATTTTTATATTTAATACATCAAGTCAGCCTACTTTTTCCCATAGATGCAGTCAAGATGCAATAGGTTTGATTGTAGTCTGTAGTGCTGGTTGAAATTGATGGGATTTTATCAATGACAATTGGTCCCATTTTGTTTCAGTTCTCTTCTCAATTCTTTACTGTAGAGAGGATAGTCTACACAGGTTTTAGTATCAACACATACTACTATGGTGTAGTACTACTATGGCAGCCATACATATAAAAGTATATTAGAATTTGGTTAAGTATGCACATCTGTATGTGTCTCAATTTTGCTTTTAACATTGACCATGGTCTGAACAACATGCCAGAATTAAAAAGAGGGATTGATATAGACACCAGTATTCCAGTAGATGAAAGCATTTGATGATTGGTGTTGCTCTGTTCTATTCCCATGCCTAGTCTGAAGACATGACTAGTCAGCACAATACTAGGCTGATTTGGTGGGCATATTTGAGGGGAGGAGAGGTACAGTGAAAACATTAGGCTACTGTACTCTGTTCATATCAAGGTGGGGGTGGGGGGGAATAAATGGAAAAATGCACATAATACACATATATCGACATTCTTTTCCAGTAAACTCTCATTGATCTAGTCTGTTCAATTATGATACTGCAGTCTGACATAAATGCACCACTTTGTAGTGAGAAAGACTAGAATTTCCCCCAATGGAAATTGGGGGTTCCCTCATTATCATCATCTGCACCCCTGCTTTTAGAGTATGTGAAATTAAGGGCTTTCATGATTTTTCTAGGAACCCTTTTCATCACTAAAAGAAAACACAAACACACCATGCCGGCAGGGGGACTTGCACTTTATAAGTTTGAGGTCTTGAGTATTTCATTTATTACTTTAAGGTCTTGAGTTTTTCATATTTCAGAGATATAAATGTATTTGATGTTTCAACAGCATATTTGACAATAAAGCCCTGTTGCTATTGTTTGATGTGTCCTCGTTTGCATGCACCATGCCTGTAGCTAAATGGTCTGGATGTAGTAAACTGACCCTGCAGTGTCCCTCCAACAAAGAGAATTGTGTCTCCATTGGGACAGGCCACTTTGAAGGGGCTTGGCTTGACTAACTGAACCCACCGTGTTGGGTCATGTCTCCTCTCTGCCAGAAGTGCCACCCAGCAGCGTAGAGCAGCATAGCCAAACTCATGGCTGCTGAGTGGTAGCTCATAAACCAGATGGATAAATATTATATTGATATTGGATGGTCCACATATACACATATATAAAAATGCATGGCCCTGAAAGGGAGTAGTACAGTTATCTAGAGGTTTAGTTGTGATCTCTTCTGCTGAAGCGTGGGGATGCATTCATTGTAAAGCCAAGCTAACTTCAGCAGCAGCATGTCATCTCTGGTCTGCCATCTCATTTGGACAGTGAGGAAAAATCATTTTTTTCAATTAATTCAAAAGCCATTGAAGACTTCTGCTAGGCTCAGCTTCTATCTACTAAATAGATTTAACTTCCTTCCACGTGCACCCAGCAAAGTCAATGAAAATACTTGAAGAAACCTGTGTCAAGCCTAAACTGCCCTTCAAGTGTGCTTGTTGAATCAAGCATGTTTTGCTTAGTCTTCAACATGTGGTGTTCACTCTACTTGTGCCACTGCTTAAAATAACCCTGAATAGTTCTCCCAGTGAGAGAGTGCCCTATATTCAGAAGGCAGCGCTGGAGCATCTTTGCAGTCACTGGGCACGTTGCACAAGAGCAGGACTGTTGAGGCGCTTCACAGAAAGACATTTCCATTGCTATTCTAAGAAGTAGACATATGGCTGCCCTGAAATGTTTCCTCTTATGCTTTCTCATCAACATGGGCTTTCCCTTCTGTTTCTATTCAATATAACCTTGATTATATTAGGCCTATCACAATATATATTGTTAGATTCTTTTTATTTAAGCTTAGCTTTAGCTTTTCTCTGCCTCACGTTCTCACATGCAGTGTTAGATCTACATACTGTACAGTGGTTGAGGCTTGCTGAACGCAATTGACTTGTATGAGATGGAAAAGGATTGAGCACAGTGCAATACATTACACACATCTGACGAAATGAGGCATTGAATTACCACATTAATGTTCTAATCCTTTGACAAGGTGTGATGTACAGTATCTGTCACAGCACCTAAGGACTTGTCATTCATGGAAGGGTAGGGCTAAGCCATCTTCGTTCCATTCTGTCAAACCTCAGAAAGTGGCACACCAAGATATTACCCCATAGAGGAAATGCACCATTAGATTGAAGTGACTGAAGAACCGTTAAACATTCCACTACATATATATATGTCTTCCACTATCCTAGTGTCTAATAGGATTGCATATTAATGTTGATTGAGTCACTGATACCTCTATTGTATTTTAAGTTTAAATTCACTTAGGCCTAGAACATTATCATTGTCAATAGTCATTAAGTGTGATTTACACATGGTACATTATCAATCTGTGATGATGGTTAGACATAGGCCAAAACAATAGCAATAATGTAATAGTACAGGCCTTAATTAATTAAACAAATAAAATCGAACAAACCAAAAATTTTAAAGTGTGTTTGTAGAAGAAGCCGTTGATGCAGCTCTTGGTACGAGTTGAGCAGCTTCAGGAAATCTAAATGACCTAGGAGGTTCATATTGAGCTATAGAGTGTCTGCAATATATTTTGAGCCACGGTCGTTGAGTGACTTGTAGACAATGACCTTAAACTCAATTCTAGACTTCACTGGAAGCCAGTGCAAAGACCTGAAGACTGGAGTGATATACTGTATCTCCTTCTTGAAGTTCATATTATTCTTTTTTTATTTGTACAATTTAAAATACAGACAAAAGTGTATTTGGCTTTGTTTATGACAATAATACTAATAATGTAAATGATACTAATGTCAAGTTAGTCTGCAGGATCTTTCCATAGCTATTGGTCAGTTCATGTAACAACAGCTGTGGGCTTTGCTCTTGTCCCATGTGATGCATGTGTTGGAGCTTATTACATAACAGGTGTTGATGTTGCTTCTAAAAGGAGAGAGCCACAATGGTGTTGATTCTAACATCTCTATTGGACACTTGTGGTCTGGCTTAGGCCATTATTTCTCTTCTCTAAAAGAACATGCAATGTTAAATGACAGCGATTGTAATGGACAACAATTGGGGCAGAATAAATAAAAATTGATTACCATTCAAAATGAGTATGATGAAACTTAACATAGAGAATATTGGTAGCTAATTGGAATTAGTATATCAAAGATTGATCAGTAGGCTATACTGTCCATAAAAAATAAATAAATCAACAAATCATCAAGAAGTTATTTCAAGAATCGATTTTCCTCATTCTTCATGTCTTGGTATGGATGCCTCATTAAGCACTAGTGGCACTAGGTGGTGGTGGTGGGATCAGTGTTCTGTGTGTGACTGGTACTGTACTACAACAAGAGCCTCTAGCTCTAGATTATGACATGACACAACAACTGCTCAGTCCTTTGGCTCCTATTTTTCTCACCTGGCAAGGACATGGGACAAGCCGACAGACACAACCCCTCCACAGTAGGCCCGTGCTTATGCGTGTTCTTCTGTCACAAAAGACAAGTCACTGAATTAATACTGTGAAAATCTATTTTATTTCATAAAATTAAACTTAACAGTTTAAAGGAGGAGTAGGATTGTGGCCAGAATGGGTACTACAACATATTCAAAATATTTTGCTACTGTCAGCCATCTCCTAGCCTGACATAGCCCGACCATAATACTGCTGTTCATCCGTATTCATGGTCTGGAGGTTCTTTAACCTGACGCGATTATACTGCGGGGGGGAGGGCATTCACTTCTGGTTTGAAACGACTGGACAGCTCGTCTAATCAGCTTCGCTTATTGGCCGGTAGACAGTCTACCGATGTAAACACGCCCAAGAAGACCGTTCCCAGACCATGGATACGGATGAACATTCGTATTGTGGGCGGGCTATGTCAGGCTAGCCATCTCCATCTTTTGAAAGCATCTCCTATACATATCCTTGTTTTTTGTCATTTGTCTTAATGTTTTTCCAAAACATAATGAGGCCTTCACAATGAAACAACACAAACACTACTCTGGCTGGACTACAACTGTCAGTGATATCAGTGTTTAAAATGAACATGATTCCTACATTTTATGATTATTTGGAATACATTTCTTACACACTGCTCCTTTAACACCTGCCATGCCTTCCCAACCTCAACATAATACAGGGGAACCTCTACAATTATCGGCAGCCCTGGTAAAATTGGCTAAAAATATGTAAAGCCCCGTAAAACACATTGTTTTCTGTCAATGTAATTGACCTCAATCAAAAGTGTAAAACTGCAAATAATGCAATAATGGTGGGACCTTTGACATGCCATGAATTAGGAGAACTCAAGAAAAGCATTTGAGACCCCTTCTCTTCATACTCTATATCCCCATATTCCTCTTGTCAGGCTACTCCGGTCTTTGGTATTTTTTGCCCTCTAGGCAGCGCTGCTTTCAAGGCACTACTCCACTCAGTTTAGGGTTAGGATGAGGGTTGAGGGGGTTAGGGCTAGGAATAGGGTAAAGGTAGTGCCTTTTAGGCTGTGCTGCCTGGAAGGTGCCGTTGGGGGCAAAAAAACACCATTGAGCGGTTACTCCTCTATACTTCACACCATGCACACAAATTACTAGGGAACTAAAAGGGTGCTCTAGCACATTTTAACCACAATTTTTTAATTTCACTATTATTTTTTATATTTTTTAGGGATGCCAAGGGTCAGTGGAAAATTATTAAAGTCAATTTTCTATTAATTATAAGTGGACAGTAGCTAATGTTAATATTAGATTAATTGCCCCGATTTGCAACACCTGATTTTGTTGGATAATTATTAACTTAGGTATGTTCATTGAAACCATGTTAACCTCTAAACCATAGGTGTCTAAACCATAGGATTGTATAATTTCATGTAGGCCTACTGTAGCTCCATATACGAAACAAGGCTGGGGTGACTACATTTTTTATTGACATCTTCTACCTCTAATGACCACAGCATGCTATGTAGAATCCTTTTGGTGCTCTGCGTATGATCATTTTTCACAGCTGTCCCCAGTTCACCCATGACCCCTCGTATTCCTTGGAGACTCCCTTGCCTAGATCACTTGCAATAGACTGGCGAGAGCTGCTGAAAACATGAAGATGGCAGTGGCTCAGGTTTCCTGTCTGGACCTAGCAAGCTAAACAAGACCAGAATCCTGTCTGCTTAAGAAAGAGCTTATGTGTGCCTGTGATTATATATCTGACAGGGGACTACGTGAAGGCTATAAAAGGAATAGCCAGCAGCGAGAAGAAATAATGTTTTAAATTACAACAGTAAGAATTTGTATGGGCCAGTTATCTCTGCCTAATGGAAAAGTGCTGCCAAAAACCATAGGCTATTATTCTTATCAGTCCTAAATTGCATAAGCTATTAACCAGCCAAATTCTGGTAGCTTGGTACAGTAGGCCTACTTCAGGGCAGATAGCTTTTGAGTATTTAAACTTAATCAGAATCAACCTCATTCTGATAATTTTGTTGACAATTTTGCATTTAGTTAGCCTGCCCAGATCGCTGTCTAAGGTTTTACTGTAGGCCTACCAGTTTAACTAGAGTTTCATTTTCATTCAGAGAAAATACCTTTTTGCAATGCAACCATCTAAAAATGGCTATTTGCAATGTAACCATCTAAAAATGGCTATTTACTATTTTGTGTAAACCAGGAAAATAGAGAGAGAGACCTGCTGTCCAGAGCAAATTTGATTTGCTCAGGAGGTATTAAAAGCCATTATGGAAACACAATGTGGAAAGCAGTCATCTTGTAATATCTCACCATTACAGGTCACCAGAGGTCAGTATTCCACCACACACCACCACTCCACCACCATCTTTGGTGAGAAGCCTCTGGCTGCAAGCTGCGGGAAATCCATATTGCAGAGCCCAGGTAGCCCACAGCCATAGGGCCCACAGCCTACCCCAGACAGTCCCCCTGCTGGAGAAAGGAAAGAAATTTACGCACTTCCTTAGCAACCAACACTGCTCCATCCAAACAAAGGCAGGGAAGTTGTGGTCATTCGGCATTTTATATCAAAGTCTCATAGAAATTTAATTGTATAAAATTTCAGGTGTTATTGTAGGCTACATTTGGAACATTAGCCAGGCGTTGGTCGCTCAATGTTGAAATAACGCCAACATGGATGCTACTATGAAACAACAATGTGATGATTTTGATGCATACTCTAACGGAGACAACATGAAGTTACCGAATAAGGTGATCGAGTACAAGAACACAGACTTTCTTCGAAGAGCCGAAAATCTGAAGAGACAGTAGGTGTAGGCTACTTGAAAAGTTTTGTGTAAATATAAACTACGCTAGCCTATTTTCGTGACCCTTGAATAAACTCTAACGTTAGCTCTTGATTCATCTCAGGGTCGAGAAGAGTGATAAACAGGTGTGGCTAAAAATCCACTGGAAAAATAGCCTCGGAGATTACTTCTCTGTTTTTGAAGACTTGAACCAGAGACTAAAGCACGACCTCAGCAATGAGAGTAAGTCGGTTGGCAATTCAGTGAGTTTTTTTTTTATTTTTTTTATTGTAATCCATTTCAACAATAATTTGACATTAGCATATGGTAATAAATTAAACATGAATGTTTTGGAATTTCTTAGGTTTAAGACTGCAACAGCAGCTTGTGAAATTACGACAAGGAGTTACTCGATTTCAGGGACACCTGACTGACGTAAAGCCTTCTTCAGAATGTAAGATTTGATCTGGGTCTTTTAAAGGAGAAGTTTGATGTGATAAGGACCCAAACATCATAAAAAGTTGGAACCTAGATCTTTCATCAGTGTGGAACGTTTGCCAGGGAGCAGAATTTTGACAGCTTCCGGGGGGCACCCAGAAACACCCAAAATGCCTTATTGGTTTTAAGTGTACAAATTACAAAAGAAAGCATTTTGAGTGATTTAAAGTCCAGTTAGATAATCAGTCCAACATCTTACTATTTTGTGTGTGTTCTTTTCAGTGATTGAGAAACTAAAGGAGATCATGGCAGAGGTGGAAACTTCAATCAACACCTTCAAAGAAGATCAGCATCACAGGTTTGCAAACAAACTGCACATACAGTGCCATTTCTTTGCTGACATTCTCTCTGATATGATAATGTCTCCTCCTAGCTTTGAGGAGCTGCTGAAACAGGAGAGGATGTGCTGGCAGGAGCTCTCCGCCTTTGAGAAGAAGATGGAGGCCTGGCCCTTGGCCAACAAATTAGACTCTGTGCTACCTGCCGCTTCATCAGGAAAGGGGCATGGGACCCACATTCATAATAGTGATGCTCCCCCTGAGGTGAAGGCGCTGGATACATTTTTTCAACAAACAGGGGGTCCGTATGGTGGCTGGGATCAGTATGACCATCAGAGTTTTCTCAAGATCTGGACAAAGCATAGTGGAAGACCTTCATACATCAGAGAGGTCATGGCTTATCTGCCAGCAAGAAACCAAGAGGAGGTGCTCCAACATGAAGAGTGGTACCTCAAGCTCCAGGACCTGCAAGAAAGGAAAAAAAAGGTTCTATATGATGGTCCCATATCTTAATTTTATTGTTCACTAGTCAGTGCAAACATTCTATTTTAGTTACTGTATATCCAAGAGGAGAGTTACCTAACCTAACAAAATATGTTAAGTAATAAAGATAAAGGTACGCTTCTTAATTCCTAAGCAACAACCTTAAAGTGGAAATTTGGTCTGAAAAGATTGCTCCTGAAAATATAACCTAATGATTGCCTCATAAAAGAAAACCTTTAGCGGAAACCATAACCATAGCAGATCTATAATTCATTTAATGCATTTGGGTTTTGTAACACTCCATTAAGAGGATTGTAAAAGTATTTTTCAGTGAAGTATATCAGCGGTCTCCATCTTGTTTCTTAGGCCATCCACAGGTGGAAGACAGAAAGAGAGCGGGAGAGAGAGCGGAGTTTGCGGCAGAGAGAAGAGCTGATGGATGCAGAGAGGAGAAACAAGGAACAAGTGACACAGGAGCAGCTGCATCAGGCCGAGGAGGACAAGAGGGAGGTGGCCATTAGGCTAGAAGCTTGGAGGAACCAGCGGCAGCTTCAGGAGGAGCAAGAGAAGGAGCAGAGACTTAAGGAGGAGGTGCTCCGCAAGAGGAGGCTCCAGGAGGAGCACAGGAGACAGCAGGAGGTTAGGATGGCGGTGAAGACTTGTATCCAGCAGAAGAGGGAGCAGGAGGAGCGGCGCTTAGCAGAAAAAGAGGCACTGGAACAAGCAGAAATGGAGGAGAGGAGGAGAGCTGCAGCCCAGCGCATCCAGTGCTTTCAGGAACGGGTGAGTAACTTGTGTTGTCATGCTCCGCTCTCTTCCACGCAGTGTTGTGTCCAGGTTTATCTCAATATTTTTCACTTACACCCTGTTAAACCAAAAACTGGATGTAAAACAATAATCTGCAGAATGGCTCCATATGGTGTTAACGTAACACATTGGAAATATCAGATGCAGGAACCTCAGGGTTGAATACAGCCAAGGGGTCAGTGTTTACAGTATATTCTGATATGAATATATAATGTTTTTTCCTCTGCATTAACTGTGGATTTTCTCAATAAAGTTGGTCATGAAGCCACCATTGACAGAGTTCCATTAACACAAGCTTGTCTAATGAAGGATCTGCACAAGCTAGAGAGAAAGCTGTGGGAGAAACAACAGAAAGAGGAAGAGTACCTGGACAGACAGAGGAGAATGGCCAAGATTAAAGAAAAGGTATTGCTCTACGTTATTGTCATCAACATGAAAGAAACATGGGCCAAGTTCAGCACTAACTATTGGAGACCCTTGTAAAAATCCTAAATCCTTAAAAATGGTACAGTGGCCTTATTCGGCTTGTTACATCCAAAACATGCTATTGATTGATATTTTCATAGTAAATCATCAAGGAAAAAGAGTCACCTTTATTAATTGTACAAAGCTATTAACTTTTAGTAACATACCTATGATCCATCCATGTATCCATTTACATTTCATAGAAAATTACATGTTGCCCTGAGGCAAAATTGTACCATTGCAGACTAGCATTAGACCATACTAAATGTACCACGTACCATATGGAAGAGAGTACATTATATTTGTGGGGCAAGGAAAAAACAAATATTGTGCTAGTGTGTACTGTATAAGTACATTTACAAATAGTACTAATATTTGTTAAAATGTTGATAGTTGGATGAAATATTCTTCCTGACCAAATTGATTGTCTTAGGTTGAAGCAAACATCACTAGAGATAAAAGTCGAGTCTGGCAGTCCACTAAAGGATGGGCGGAGCATACCAAAAACATTGGACCAATGGGAGGAGGACCTGTCTATGAGACTTTCCACAGGTATTGGCTGCTCTATCAGGAGATTTTAGCTTCATTTGGACATCAATGTGAAAGGTGCAATATGAGTTCCTGCATGGTTTTCTGAGTGATGTCGTTTTTATCTCAAGTCGCAGGCATCTCCCCTTGATTCGTTAGCTGTCTGCCTCCTGAATATACTGTGAAAAAGTCCGGTCTCGGGAGACAACACAGAAGCTGTAAAACTCAAACAAACATATGGGACTGGGTTGTGCACTAAAATATAATAAACCAGGTGCCGGTTGTGGGAAGGATGGTGATAAGTTTGTGACTCCCAATCAATCTTGAGTGATTTGCTAGAATGTGGGTGGCTATATTTTGTTTGTTTTGTGTGTTATAACACTGAATGTTATTATTTTGTTTTGCTTGTTTGACGATTACAGCCCCTGTGTTGTCTCTGGATTTTTTCACAGTGTATTTAGGGGTCAGACAGTCAGCGAATCAAGGGGAGATGCCTGCGATTTGAGATAAAAGTGTTATCACTTGGAAAACCATGCAGGAACTCATATTGCACCTTTAACGTTTGTGTTTTCCCCTTTTAATTCACTTCCAGGGCAGTTCCAACCTGGAGACAAGGTTTATAGGCTACTGCCTTCATACGCTTCACAGGCACAAATTCAAATGTATCTAAGGACTTCAAACAAACGGTTGCCCATCCATTCAGGCTGAAGAATGACTGTGAGCTTTTCTGTTTAGTGCAGCATTTTGGCTGCTTTTCCCTCTAATCAATTTTCTTTCAATTGTGTAGTGATGGATACAGGTGATGACTATCGTCAATCTTTGTAAGGGGTTTGTAGGAAACTCTGGACTGCTTCTCTGTCAATAAAGAGCAAATGAGCGGAAGAGAAGAGAGAGAGGAAAAGAATTGATGCCTCCCTCTTGGTGTTTTAGTTTTTTTTTTTTTTTATAGCAACTTGAGTTCCATTTTGTTGGGACTCTGCTGTAGAAGGCATTAAAGGGTATAATGTTGCATTGAACATGCCGAGCAAATAAAATGTTTAAAAAGCTGTTGATCCAGCCATATTCATATTTAACTAATACATGGTTCCTCCACTGTTTCTTTGGACACAAGGGCTTCTTGGCCTGTAAAATATTGAAGACCTCTGGTTTAGGGATACAAAGTTAAACCACAAGAGGGCAGTGTTGTGGATTCACTGAAAACAGAGTGCAATAGGCCTTTATTTAATTTACACTTTTTTCCATCGTACCGCAAAGAGTGCAAACTCCAATGATTTGGTACAATCCAAGCATTCTTGTTCAAAAAGTTGTCTCTGCCATGCAGAGCATTTTCATTTGTTGCAAAATTAAATCTAAATCTAAAATTGAGAAAGATGCAAGCAAATTGATGTTAAACAAAACAGAAATAAAACATGACAATTTTGGAATGAAAAATTGAACAATTCAAGCAGCTTTAACAAAACAAACCTACACACAAAGAAAATAACACTATGAGAAAAAGGCTGAAAAATATTTAGATTGGCTAATTAGGATTATCAATTAAGCTCCTTCACATTCTCTTCACCATGTACCTGACCTATACAAGAAATTGTGGTTAATAAAATATTAAACCATTTAGAATGACTTAATCTCACATTATTGAGGAGTGGTCATTTGTACCTTCATAACTGCCCACTACTTCATAGTCTTTCTCCACTCAGGTTTCTTTGATTCTCTTGGACTAAAAGCAATCATTCCATCACATCCATTAAGCATACATAATGTGTAAAAGTCGCTGCTAAAACTATGCATTCATGCTTTTGTTTGTATTAGTACACATGTCCAAATATGGCTGTAAAATCAGTGTGTACACTCAAGCCCCTGGGCCATCTGATGAGATGCCAAAACATTAGCAAGCTTTATGTTTGTGGGGTTTATATGTGGGAGTGAGACAACATTTCAAGCCGGCTGAACAGGAAAAAGACACCGCATGATGGTAGGGATCTAGACATCAGTGGTGCGGGCCCCAGTGTCCGTGTGGAGCGGAAAGTCTCTGCTGGCTGATGAGGGCTGTGGCTGGGAGCAGTGGCGCTGGCGGGGCTGGGCCTCGGAGGGCTGGCTGAGGAGAGAGGGCAGAGACACAAAAGGGCTGTCTCTTTCATCCTCTCGCTCTTTGCACGACTCCTCCTTCTCCTTGCTCAGCCCCTGGTATGTGGGCACAGGCGTCCAAGGCTGCCATGAGGAAGTGACTGAGCATGACTTGACCAGAGATGGTTTACTCTTACCTCCAGAAGAGGCAGCCTGACTAGAGCGGATGCTGTGGCGTGGGAAAAGGGATTCCTAGAGGGAACAAAGGGGTACAAAATGTGATTGTATGTCTAGTTATTACACCAAACTCTGTACCACACAATTAACATGTATGCTTATCTCAAAACTTCTTGTTGATCTGACTTGTTGAGTTAAGTGTATGTTAAATGATCCAGTCAGATACACTGGGAAAAGCACAGGGTTTGTTCAAGAAACCATACAAGGTTCACTGACTCAAAGATGAAGTTTAGTTTCTTGCTGGAACTAAAAGCCCAATTTCCTATCTCCTAAGTCTGATTCAGTTCACTAACTATTTATCCATCATTCTGAAAAGCATCAGCAGAATCACACAAACATGTTTTTTTCTTTTACCTTAACTGGACCTCTGAAGTCTTGAATTTTCATTCCAATATCTTTGATCCATCCATGCATGTCTTCAGGGGTGTCTGTCTGTAGACATGCACCGAGAGAGAGAGAGAGAGAGAGAGAGAGAGAGAGAGAGAAGAGAGAGAGAGAGAGAGGGAGGGAGGGAGGGAGGGTTACTAGGACTGAGAAAGTAAAGATGATCTCTGTACATTTGTATGTTGTGTGTTTTTTTTCTTTAAAAAAAAGTTGGCAGTTGCAACATGCTTGACTAGAGGAGCATTTAAGCATGAATACACTCACTGAAGCGACCAAGTAAACAAAAATGACAGATGATATTCTGATCCGATTCACAAACTAAAGAGCACACCAATATTTGAGTCCAAGCTGATCACTCTTTGTGTGTGTGTGTGTTTGTGTGTTGGGGGGTAGTTTGTGTGTTGAGGGGTAGTTGGGGGTCAATCACTTGCCAAACCTAACTCTATTTAGACTTTAGTCTTGATGTGGGTCTGGATTTACCCAAGCCAAGAGTTAAAAGCACTACTATAATCTAAATAAATGCAACAGTGATTATACTATGACTATATGGGATTTCATGAAGAATTAGACAAATATTATGCTTGGTCATGTTCTGTGCCATCCACTTCACGGCATTGCCAATTATGTAAACAGTGCTGACTGAATGCATGTCTGTACCACACTAGGATTCAACACATATAATGTCTGCATGCAGTGTAAATCTGCAACTTCTGGACTCACATTGGACAGTGTGGTTACATGCAAAGTAAATTTATGTAAACTGGAATACTCAGTATTCTGACAATAATCCTCCCTGTGCTTGTGCTCTGTGCATGTGACCACACAGTGTGCTGTAGGCTATTCCCCCAGCTAATGGACTGAGCAGATAACATACAGTACCTGGATGTAAAAGGTCCTTGCTGTGGTGATGATTTCAAAGAGGTTGTCCCGCATGAGAAGCTCCCTGCCATTGCACATGGGGAAACAGAGAACAGAATGAGAGCAGGTGTTTAGCAGACTTTGCTGACTAGACTTGAGCTTTTGTTTAAAAAGAAGCTAGTGAAACATTTGGTATTCCTCACCCAGATTTCACAAGACATTCATGAACCTTTGTTATATCCATTAACCGGATACTTCGCAGGGGTTCCTTATCCTTTCAAACAAAAGCAGAAGCATGGTAAATAAATCTTGATTATATTAAAATATGATGTGCATGGCGATAACTTGAGGGGTTCTAATGAGAACCTTACCGCTTCATTTTTGAAGTAGCTCACTGCTTGATCATCTAAGATGAAGAATCTTCTCTTCCAGCTCTTTCTCTGTAAACATTGTGAATGTCAGTTTAGTACAGAGCAATAGCCACAATTAAAAGTTTCCATTCTCCACCAAAAAATCAAAACAGATTTAAAAACATACCACATTGCCTTGTTTAACACAGTAGCCACATCTCACAATGTTAGGGCGGGAACTAAGCAGTCTCTTGAAACCCACATAGGAAGTGCCTTCACCCCCCAGTCGATCACTACTGCCATCATCACATTCATTCTACAAGACACACATGCATACACTTGCAAATGCATATAAACACAAAAAATTCAAACTTTTCATAACAAAAGAATCAAACATGCACTGGTATCAAAAATATAATTCTTATACTATCTTAAGAATTACATTACAGTGTTACAACCAAACACACTCACTCACACAACTGTCCTCTCCCTCCCCCAAACCCCTAGCTATTTCACACCTGCGTAATCGGGGTGTGTACCACCACCCCTCCAACTATCTCAGCTTTGTAGGCCTGTGGCGTTGTGGACTGGCCCCGGCCTCCTCCTCTGGCGCTAGCTGAACTCTGGGACGCTTTAATTACCTTTGGAACCTAAGATGAAAATTCAGTTGAAATGATTAAAAGTTCATTATACCATTAACAGTTTCCCAGTTTCCAAGATCAAGCATGCAATTGAAGGAGGTAGCAGACAAAATCTCTCTCTCGGCAATAGGAAGAAACCCAAAGTAAAATCCAGCTCAAATGGGGGGCTGCTTGGCCTAACAGCCATGTACATCATATAACGGAGGGCTGCTTGGCCTATCGCCATGCACATCATATAACATTAAAATGTATAGTCTGGCATTATTGGGTAGACCGAACTCAATGGGTGGAACAAGGCAGTTATCTTTCACACTGCTTCTGCACGCAATAGGATAGCCTCAGACCAATCAGAGGAATAACAAAATGTACACACCAATTCAAAACCAATTCATTTTCCACGAAGCCCGCCCTAAACACATAGAGCATTTTGATTAGTTAACACCAACGGTGTCCAACCAATCGAATTCCCTATGGCTTCCTACTAGACATACTGGCTGAGCAAATCTATTTGCCGCTACTAGAGTAGAGAGTCTAGCGCTCTAGGCTCCCTGAAGCCCACTAGAGAAGGAGAAAAAGACAGCTGGATGGAGTTCACCCATCAGTTGAGGACCATTAATGTCATGTAAATAAGTTACATTAAGGTAATGTAAATAAGACATGCATTCCCACATACAGAGAACATGGCTGAATCTAGCCAGGACCAAAATGTGGCCACCCAACAGTGTGGAGTGTACTGACAATGTGTAATGATGGGTGTAATAAGATCCATTTTAAAAGCACCTTGCCAAAACTCTAGGCTGTTTATAAACACTTATGTCAATGACACACACCGTGTGTGTAAAAAGTAGTAGATAAAGTGGCTACAACAGCCACTTTCAGTCCAGTTTGATACTTCAGTGCACACATATACAGCACCTAATGGAAGCCAGTACAGCATCAACACTGAGAATAAATTTCATCTCAAGATAGGCTAATCTCCACTCAAAGTATCCTTCCAAACACCTGAACATCGATGAAAAACAGTAAGTATCATCCACCCACGCCATATGTTGTCAAAAACAAGAAGTCAGTTGAATCAATTCCCTAGGTGAAGCAAGGGAGGAAGTGAGATATACAGTAGAAGGCACTATGAAGTGTTTGTGTCACTTTCTTACTCACTGTAATTTTGGTGGCCTTGTTCAGTGCAATAACCCATTCCTTCAGATCAACAGCATCATTTGCTTGTAAAAAGTAACGCCTGGACAGTGCGTTGATGACTAAAAAAAAGATACATGTAGTAGATAAAAATGAAGAATACACAGATACACAGTTGCTATAAGAAAGTATACATGTGCAATCCTCACCAAAGCAGAATTCAGCTTTGGGCTTTTGTTTGGCCGCTGCTTCACTGACCTAGGACCAGGAACATCACAGATGAGTTTAATGCAGAAATCAATATGCATAGATATACCTGTCAGGTGTTATGAAAGAACCAGTAGGCTACCTTGGAGATATAGGTCAGTCTTACACATCCCACACATTCTGCTCCCTTAGGCAAGTTCTGCAGAAGATTCAAAATCAGTTAGCCTATAGATTATTGATTAACGTTAGCAAGCAACTATGTTGCATTTCTTGAACCAAAGTCCAGGTACAAAGAAAACGAAATATAACGTTATTTGCATAGTCTAAGTTACCATGGCATACAACCTACAGCATGTCGCTAAATCAGAAAGCTGGAATAATTAGAAGACTGTGATATGTGATTACCTGGGGATTGTCCATGTACCAGTAGAGGAAGTTGCTGTTTGTATCCAATATGAAGTATCGGCGGTAGAATTTATCAGTGTTTTCATTTTCTTCTATGTCGAGAAAACCACAGATCCGATCCTGTCTGTCCAAATACGGCATCTCCCAGAGCTGCCAAGACAGTGTGTTACTTTTCGTTGGCATTTAAAACGTGATCCACTGTGACAGTCAGTTAATGCACGTAAACTGTCAACAGCTGTCAAATGAAGGAAACAATCTCAGTGCATTCCCAGCCATATATTGGGCCTAATTGATAAGGCGCGAGCTTCAAAGAAGGTGGCCTCTAATCAAGCGCGTAAAGTTTCTGTTTTACGCACCGTTTAAAACTAGGGTTTTCAGAGACTACTGATGCCTCTCATGGCCTCGACTACATGCAAAAAAATGAGGATATTTAGCTACTGTTGACTAAATGTGTCTTGATATCTTATAAAATAACCGCATCGATTGACTAAATAAATCCATGTTCCCTAATCTCACAAAGACATAGCCAAGCATGAAAAACGTGCGTTGAAGTTACTCTAAGTTACTTCATAGCACAGACTGCTCGATCTGCCACACCTCAAGCAATGGATGTTGGGGGCAGACCTTCAAATGTAGAGCGCACTTACCGGTTAACTTCTAATCTTCACACGCTAGACACTTTCAGCCCCATATCTTCCGACGTGGTTTCTAAAACCTTATTTACATTTCTGCACAATGCAGTACCAGTGAACTTGAAGTTTTTAAGTGAAGCCAGCAGATTTGCTGCCTTTTCCGGGTTTGTTGTGTATTTAAAGCGAAACGCAGAGCCGGATATGAGCGACAGCCTATTTTTTTTCCGCAAAAAGGGGAAGTGTACATGAAAGCGCTAACTTCGAAAAAAAAAAGATGAGGGAGATGAATATATTTGATTAGGCCAACGCAGGAATAGGCCATTGCTCACACGTAGCCTACGCTATTTCGAGTCGGGCCTATGATATGTTTAAAACGGGCTAATATGGCCAGATCAATCCCCAACCGTTTACATCATTGTTATTTTTTTTTATTTTATTTATTAGTATTATTATTATTATTATTATTATTAACATAATAGACCTACACTATGTGTAAACATGAGAGTAATAAGGAAGGAAATAAAATAAAATACATGCATTGATTCATGGTTTAATGCTGGTACTCCCCTAGAAATGAAAAGTTGATTGCTTGTTTCCAGACACTCAAATTCTCTCTGTCAGAGTTATCCAGGAAATGTAGTCCTAACCTAATTAGCCTTTTGTTTATTTGAAAGCTGTATGTACCTGATAGCAAGTTGGATTTGACAGCTTGTGATTCAGTCCCTTACAGGGCCGTGGAAGTGGCAGGGAAAGGGGGATTTTCCAGGGCCCTAAGTGGTGGGAATAAGAACCTTGAGGAGTCATTCTCTCGCGTTTTCAGTACTGGCATATCTTGGGTAGTTGAGCAATAGAGCTCTTGTTGAAATTGCCCGAATTTGTCCTGGCTTTAAATATTGTATGCAACACATTGTTTGTACACTATTCCAACATGTTGAAGACATTTCTACGAGCCTAAAACAGAAAATAACCATAAGGTGTAAGTTACCTCAATAGTTAATCATTGCTACAAGGTCAAGACTGCATGAGTTCAAAGTAAAATATTATTTTCACTGCCGAAATTATAACCAACCTAATATTAGTATTCTGCCCTTAACTTTGTCTGCACTGTCCAGCAACAAGATCGTTCTCAATGCAATGCCAAGATGCACAATTTATTATTATTTTTCGACTAAAAGTTTAGATTCTAGGGTTGGGCCTGGCCAAAAGAACCACCCTGCCGATGGCATACCAGCAAGGAGCACCCAAAAGTATGTAAACTTCTAGCCTTGCCTACATACTTTTTATCTCCCTCCACAACTCTGTCTGGGATTCCAGTCATTGGCATGATTCGCTTAGCCTTGCATAGCCCGTCCATAATACGAATGTTCATCCGTATCCATGGTCTGGGGACGGTCTTCATGAGCCGGTTTACATCGTTAGAGAGACTACCGGCCAATAAGCGAAGCTGATTAGACGAGCTGTGCAATTGTTTCAAACCAGAGGTGAATGCCCTCCCCCCCCACCCTATAATTGTGTCAGGAACCTCCATACCATGAATACGGATGAACAGCAGTATTATGGTCAGGCTATGTCAGGCTATGATTCGCTAGCCTGACACGCCAGACTATAACATGAATGTATAGTCTGGAGACGAGTGATAGACCTCTGCGTAAAACTACTAAAACTAATCAGTGCGACTAGCAACTAACAAGCAATTCAAACAACGCTAAGCCTGCCCAATAACTCCCTGTCCAGATATAACGTTATGATTAGCTAAACACCACAATGTCTGAATACAACCTAGAGCGTAAACAGCTCAGAACCAGCTCAGACGCAATCGAGGTCTGAGCTATGGCTCGTCACTAGACGGACAAGCTGAGCAAATTCAATTTGCTACCGCTAGAGTCCGTCTAGAGTTCTGGGCTAATCATTCACAGTGACCAATTCAAACCCGCGGCAATCTGCTAGCAGGAGGCAGGAGTTGTGAGAGCTTACATTGGGTTTCTGCTGTTGTGGCCTGGCTTTCTCCACTAAACTGTAGCATGACATAGGCTATATCACAGCCAAACTTCAGTGATTGGGTGAAATCAGATTCAGTCGTTTCAAACTGCTACCGTTCAAACCTCCAGGCTGCAGTCCTTGTCAATGGGTGACAAGGACCCTTGTCCAAAGCGAAGCGTAGACCAAGGAGACGGTCATGGCCAGGCAAGTAAACATAGCTGGACAAAATGATTTTTCATGTGGCATCAATCTTGTTTTAATAAAAGCATATTTTATTCCCGATTTCATGGGGAAGCACCACACTACCCAACAGCCAGAAGTGCAAAACAACATAAATCAGAGCCTTTTATTGGTGGAGATTGGTGTCATTTCTAGGGAATCTGTTTATAACAAGAGCTCCGCCCTGCAGTTTGCCCAAAAAGTTCAAAATACACGCTTTAGGCCTTTAATAGCCTAGAAGTGTCCAAATATGCCACTGAAATTGCACTTACATTTTAATTCACTTTATTACACAGAATATTTTTATTTTGGTATACCAATAATATATTTGTCAACTTTTCATAGCATAATAGCATATGTTGTAACAAAATGTATTTTCTACAAGTTCACTAACATACTACCAAGTATTTATCTATTAACAGACTTGTTGAAGACACTAATTCACTTTCAAATCAGTACACTTTCTCCAAGTAGCACCACTGCTGATGGAGTATATTTAGCTGGAGTCGTGTGCACTGTTTTCTGTTGAACAATCTTCTCATAAATGAGGGGCCTCATCTCTATTTCACACTTAACACTCACCTTAACTGATCCTAAACCTTACTTCATAATAACCAAATTGAAATTATCCACTTCACTTTGCTGAGATTATTATTTTCCTCAGGAAAACAAAAAGTCCGAGGTCTATGTGATTTGAATTGTTTGACTTGATTTGGAGATAACTTTCATGTGCCCATATTTGTTCAACATCTTACAAACTTTCTCTCTTTCTAGGTTTATAGGACTATGCCAAACTTTTAATTACTTTAAATCTTGAAATATAGGCCTGAAATGATATGCACTCCTGGTCATGGTTTAATTGGTTGGGACATGCATATCATAGATTTCTATAAGATATCTATGGGGATATGATGTCTCTCATGCATGTCTCTCAGTCCAATCGCACTCACGCTGGTTGTGTGAATGACGTAACCGCCGGCATCACTGCTGCTTTCCGTTCCCCTTCAGTGTGACACATTTGCTTGTTCCAACCAACCTGGGGGAGTCGAGGCAGCTGGGAGCTGGTGTTGTGGGAAGACCACTAGAGCACCCTTCAAGGTTATCTGTGTGTATCTACATGTGAGTAATCAACGTAGTTCGATCACATTTTGGACTCGAATTAAAAAGCATACCAAAATGCATGTTAGTTTGACGTCAAAGTGAATCACAACATTTGTAACTGGCTAATGTTAGCTGCTAGCCAATGTTACTTTGCTAGCAGATAAGTTAACCTTACTTTTGGACGTTTAACGCCAGTGTGTAACGTTACATTCAATGTAATAGTGAATTTTGTTCATGGATATTTCTTTCTTTGCGTAACAACTTAACTTGGAAATATTGGTATCTGTTTCATGTCTGTGCACGACTCAGAGGTACATGAATTATCATGACGTTAGCTGGTATGCCAGCGCCTGTAGCTCGGCACGGGAAAATCGTAATAAGCAGGTAGTTTAATGGCTTAATTCAGTCAATTTCTGCCAAAACTATAACGTTCCTTATTTCTGTTTAATTGACGCGAAGGGATGATTTGTTCATGCATGGGCTTGCTTAGCTAGTACGCTAACATTTTCAAAAGACCCAAGTTTAGGAAAGGACACAATGATTGACATTTCTGGTGTCTTTTCGCCTTCTTTTTCAGAGGGGCCATGAGAATAGGGAACCAATGAGCTGCGAGATATAACCAAGTGGGCGGGTCATGGCATAGCTAGTTTCACGTGAAGGGGAGTGGGGAACGTATGTGGTGTGGACACAAGGTCAAAACATAGGCGTGGAATGTCGGAAAGATCTTTCATGTGTGTGTTTCGCAGATTTAGTGCTCGTTCTTTTACATCACATTTGCTTTGAACAAATGTATGGTAATAAAACGTGTGTGACGTTCAAACGTTGTTTGCAGAATACGCCACATGCTAACGTATTTCCGTGCAAACAGTTGATGAGAACATAATGAACACGGCTACACTTTAAACCAGATGTCATAGCGTCAAAAGGCGCTGCCGAAATCCCATGAAGCGTTTTAATTTGGAATTGAACACAACATTGATTGTTTGCGTTCATATTTAAATATAAAGTTCAGTTTGAAATCATGCCAACTCATAATAAAGTCACTGACTTCAGCTAAATCAGCTATTATGGTAGGCGTATAGGCCTATGCACCGTAAAAACTATGCTATCGTTACTGTTGATCAATAACCTTACATAATTTCTTTTATGCGAGTCTGAGCAATCGTTTTGAATATAATAACCCAAGGCAGCCTCTTACTTTTCATGTCCATGTTTAGTTAAGGGCTTAGCTATTCAACACTTGAAGAACGTTTGTCCACTGTATATGTAATACAAACCTATGGCTTTTATACAGTCACACTTGTTTATGGATGGTGAAGTGATCAGCCTCTATGTTATATATCCCACAGGTTCTAAATTTAAACCCAGAGGACAGAGACACACTCATACAGAGAGAAGGAGCCTTCAAGAGATCAGCTTTGTTTTCTGTGGAAGCAAGTAACATCCACCTCATCTGTCCAGACAGAAGAGGCTGGTTTGCGGTGTTGGGTGCAGTGGTGTAAGGGACTACAATGCATCGTTTAAGGACTTGTGCAACACGGCTGCGGCCGATCACAGCCTCTCAGACTGCTCAGAGCGTATCACAGCAGAGGCCTGCAGTTTTCAACAGGACACTTCAGTCAATCAGGCGCTACACTGCACCTGTGGCTGCCGAGCCGTTTCTGAATGGAACGAGTTCAAACTATGTGGAGGAAATGTACTATGCATGGCTTGAGAATCCCAAGAGTGTTCATAAGGTAAGTGATGTATGAAGCAGAAGAACTGGGAAGCAGTCTCACCAACTTTTTTAATCTTACCAGTCATTTGTGGTTGTTCACCTGTATTGTATACTGCACTTATACATGTTACCACAGCATTGCCACAGTGACTCATCCCTGTAACCTTAGTGGATGACTTGTTATTACACAATGTTGTTTATACCATCAGCCTGATTTTCTTTTAATAGTAACACAAACCAGATTGATATTTTTTCATAAAATACCTTTGGGATTTCGTCTCCCACTGTTCCATCAGACCAGAAATATGGCAATGTTAAAACTGTTGCACAAAAGTTGATAGGTAGAAATGATGGCAGTA
Source organism: Sardinella longiceps (assembly GCA_027497455.2). Taxonomy (NCBI): domain Eukaryota; kingdom Metazoa; phylum Chordata; class Actinopteri; order Clupeiformes; family Clupeidae; genus Sardinella; species Sardinella longiceps. The sequence continues at coordinate 1,052,770 of JAODXP020000019.1, read as the reverse complement.
GTGTACAGACCAAGCTGATGCTATGGGTATTACTTCAAAGGATAGTACTGATCCAGATTCCACTGTTTAGATTGTTGATCATTGATTCCCAAACGTTTAATGGTTGTGTACACCCTGAAACTCTGGTCCTAGCTAGTAGCCCATGCACCACAGACACATTGCTGCAACAGATAGCCTATTGGCACAAATATCTATGGGGTAGTGACAAATAAGGGTTGGCAATATCAGCATTTGAAAAGTACTGTATGCTTTAACCTTCAAAGAAAAACTTCCATGAGGCTTGTTAAAATGTATATTTTGTATTTTTTAACTTAGTGTTCTTCCACTCTTCTGGATTTATTCAGACAGTAGCAGGTTATACATGTTCTATTTTGGTACAGTAGGTACTACTACTTCGTAAGTAGAGATGAAGGCTTATTAGGGCATTATTAACATTATATCAAGAGGAAAGGCCTAATTAGTCATGAGCAAGACATTTGTGAATACACGCCTAACAAATTATTAATGTTGCCTAACAGATGCCTTACAATGCACTAATAGAGGCATTGATTAGGTATGTATTAGTGGCTAATATGTGAACCTTAAAATAAAGTGTTACTGATTATTTACATTGAGACAATACTTTTTTGTATTGCAGGCTTTTTTAATTGAATTGATACATGTTCAAACTGTGAAGACATATTACAAATACTATATGAGGTGGCAGTTGGGTTGTACTGAGATTTCAGAGCAACGTCTTCCCCTCATTATCATTAAAGTGCTAGTTTAGACAAAGTTGACAACAAGGTATTTAACCCATAACAGTGACTCAAATGGTATGTGACAGGAATTTTACTTAATATAGTTAAAAATGTTCAGGGAAAACATCAGGCATGTCAAAAACATTGTTCTGTTACCGTTAACTGCCGTTTCGCTATCTCAGTCTGCGTTGCATGAAATTCAGTGATTGAGGTGGCTATCAATAGCGCTTGCCACTATAAAACAGTAGGACTACGTGTTGATTCACTCCGGATAATTCCTTTAAAGGAGTCCCCAACAGGGCCCTATGGAACCTATTGAAATGTCCTAATAGGATTTTCTGCCTATGATATTAATCTGTGTGAATATTTTTGCTGCTGTAGCTGTCAGCGCTGTAGGCACATTGAGTGAATATTACATATCTGTAGTTCACTAATGTTAGAATTACAAGGGAAGAAGAATGAAACATTTTGGGAGGAAGTAGAGGAAAACATAGCCTATGATACGCACAGCCACCAATTGCTGAAGATTGCAAACAGGCACTTCACAATGGTAAGATAAGTTGGTAATGTGTGTTTCACACCAACCATCATAACCAGATTACTGTGTGGTTATCACAAGGTTACTGTTTCAACCAGGCTGTTGTAGGCTATCTGCCAAAGTTGACAAGTTGTTTTTTTTTTTTTTCCTTTAAAAAATACTAGACAAAGAAATAATAATGGACTTTCACTTAATATTTCACTGCTGCAATTTGTCCCTGTTGTTACTGAGCAACAAGACATTACTGTTCTGCCTGTTATCTGTACTTCACAGATATTCATACATAGATAGCATAGATAAGATTCTGTCGGACAGGCATTGATGAAATACAGGAGAGCAGGAGCGCGGTAAATCAGCTCTGGCCAGCAAAAGCTCAAGGTTTGGGCAATGCTAGGTAAAATTGACCAGCTTTTCGGATTGCCTGAATCCTCTGTTTATTGTGACTGTTTAAGTAAGCATATAGGTGTCTCTCAAGTTCAGTTTTTTTCTCTGTGATTTTCAATTCTCTGTTCCCAGAACATAAGGCTTTGTGAAACTCAGTAGACATGTAGATCCACCTCAGTTTTAATGGCTAATAGTAATGACGAAATTGGTTATTTTAATTGTGAGCACATTGTCAGCCATTCTTGAGATACTTAAACACTGCCACCCTTGAACCTCAGTGAGTAAAGTATAGGCTAGTAAATGTAGACATTTTTTTTAAAATATAGAAAAAAACATTAACTTGGAGAGCGTTTCCAAACTTTTGGCTGGTACTGCACATTGCATTCTGGTAATTGTAAATTAGATAATGCATATCTTTTCCTTTATGTTTTATTTTAGCAAACAAAAATGCCTTTGTGCTTAAATCTTGCCTGCACTATATTCATTTTCATTTTCTACCTGCAGATCAACCTGAATTTCAGGGGAGTTTCAATTGACCAATTTTAGCAATATTATCCATATAAACTTAATGTTCTTGCCAAAAGAGCACTGAAGACTAGCCTATCTTTTAAGTAAGGGATAATGGCCGACAAGGTGACCGGTTCTACAGAAATAATGGTGAAGTGAAGTTTAGAAGTTTAGACACTGCGCGCATCGCCGGAGTTACTTAGCCAGGCCATTGTTTCTGTCAGAACCGGTCACCTCGAAGGCGTTATCCCGCTTATCTCCCGTTTGTATTCATCCCTCGTATATTTAAAGAAGCACATAGAACGTAAAAGAATCATGCAACTTCAATTTAAAAGAAGTTAACCTGTTTGGTTTGGGGTACTACTTTCAGTTGAAAATAGATCTACAAGGCTGCTTATTACTATAGTTACCATTCTATAAGGCATTCATATGGAACAGTGATTAGTTATTAGATTACTAATTTTTGGGACTACTTCCAAAGTAGCCAGTTATCCGAGAATAATGGTCACCCATCAGCCAATCAGAGAAGAGAATCACGTTCTGAAGGGAGATAAATTTGATTCTACAGGTTCTACAGAAATAATGACTTGGCGGAGTAACTCAAAACCGGTCACCTTGTCGACCGCTGTCCCTTACTTAATTGTTTCATGGACTGCTGATAATGAACTAGTTTGATTTAAAAATTGATTTTGAATACAGGTAGTCTACATAGTACTTTTAGCGGTACAATGCTTTCAGCGATACATGTAGTCTAATTGAATGGTCTCTACATGTGGAATCAAATGAAGATGTGAATCTGAAACACAAATGATTGAAAATGGTCATTACTTTTATTTTGTGTGGTGTTTTTGTTTGATTGATTAAACAATCAAGACAGGCACTCCCAGTCAGCTTTGGTGAGGTCTGTCTCACAGTATGATTCAACCATATACAACACATGTAACACGTAACACAAAAACAAATTGTAACTACCTGTACTTGTATATAAACTACTCACTTTAGTGTATGAAGAACACAATGTTTTCCTTACATTGATGAGACTATGGCAGCCTGTCTTGCAGCACTGTCAATTCAGGCCCATTTTTTGTGTAGATTACACAAAGTTAGTCAAGCCTTCAGAAGTGCGAGCACACAATCTGCCACTCCAAACCAGTAACAGATTGGTTAAAAAGTTGTAAGGAAGCGATAACATTTTGTATGCTCTCCATGTTTGTACATTTTAATCCCAATATTCATTGTGCAGACAGTTAGCTACAGACTTGAACTGACTGACTAACCTTTAAAACCTTACACCTTAAAATAGCTCAATTCCAGCCTTTCCTTTTGATATGTACCGTTTGATGGAAGGCTAGATGGTGAAATGATTCCGCCTGTAATAATCTCAGTATATTTATTTCACACTCTGTAGAGCTTCGTTGACCTTGCAAAACTAAAAAGTTCAGTATGTGACCTGTTCATTGCAAGGTCACATTGCTGGAGCTCTTCTGAGTAAAAATAGCGTGCAGTAGCACAGCCATAAAAGCATGGCTATCTCAGACAATGTCATTCACAGCGCTTGGCGCTAGTAGCAAATGGAGCTTTTTTGATCGTCAAAACGCAAAACAATGTCCTAATTAACAACTTTTTAAAAAAGGTACCAGTCACTCAGAAAAGATATTGATGGTTTGTTGTCAATTCAAAAGGTCTTCAAATTCTGTTAAATTTGTCAATAGCAATAGCAAACTATGACCATTTTATACTGTCTGAAATTTTTTTATTAAATAACTTTCTTAAGAAAAATCAACCCATATGCATAATTTAAGACTGCTTTCAATTAAAAAGGCATCATTAAGGTTAAGCTGTGCATTTGTTGCTGGAATGTTCTGCACTGGTCTGTGTCCTACTCCTTTCCCCTCCTCTCGGTTCCAGACTGATCTGCATTTAAAGAAGCAGTGAGGTTCATGGCAATGAAATGGAAATGTGTTGATAAAATAACTTACAATGTCTGTGTGAGATACAATGTGGAAATACCACTGTTTTAACATATGAAAACCGTTGCTCTTTGCTGTTGAAATGTCCACTAAAGCAACTGTCAATAATAAAGTAATGCTGCAGAATAAATTGACTTATGAAGCTGGGCTAAATAGGCCTGACTGACTGGAGTGGTGGAGTGGGGAGGAGGGATTCCCTCAGGTAGCATATGTCAAATCTGTCGCCATATGAGGCCGGATGGTCTGTCACAGCTGCGAGCTGTAGAATGTGGAACATGTGCTTTTTACAGTAAGTTGATTAACATGATGAAACTGCCCCAGTTTTTGTTTCTTTCGTTAATTGTTTTTTTTTTCTTTCATGTTCCCAGTCGTGGGATATATTTTTCAGGAACGCTAATGCGGGGGCTCCTCCAGGGACAGCTTACCAAAGTCCTCCTCCACTGGGCACCAGTCTGGCAAGCCTCACCCAGGCCCAGTCTCTGGTTGGAGCACAACCAAATGTGGAAAAACTGGTGGAGGATCATTTGGCAGTACAGTCCCTTATCCGGGCTTACCAGGTTAGACCACAACATGGTACAACAAGGGCAGGCTTATTTATATCAAAAACATTAACTGCAAGTTAATGGTACAGTAAATAAATAAATATAAATGCATGGCTGTAGCTTTATGAACTAGCCTATTAATTACTTTTAATAATCAATTACTTAATCTGATTTCAGTAGGGAAGTGTACAAATGATCAGTCTGAATAAACAATGTTTAATGTCATGGAATAATATTGTGATTTGTGGGAATGATTCACTCAAACAGGGGCTATTCCACAGTAAGTTACCTAGACGATATTCAAAGATATCTGGCTGAATTTCAGAACTTAATAACCTTCTCTAAAATTAACATATTTCAAACCTAAAGAAAAAGAAAAATGTTTTGTTTTTTTTTGGATCTGAAGTCAGATCAGTGAAACATGGCACAGTAGTCTCATGCTATCACATGACTGCTGTTACCTTGCTTTCAGGTGATGGGGCATCACAATGCCCATCTCGATCCTCTTGGCATCAGTTGTGTAAATTTTGACGATGCCCCAGTAAATACTGGGTTTCAACATGTCGGTGAGAAATGTTTAAGTCCTCTAGCTCTGCAGAACACCATTAATGAGCTTGTCTTGTGTTAATGTTGCTTTCCCTCTCCCTCCTCTTCTCTGTCCCCCATCTTTCCCTTTCATTTCTCTCACAACTTTTGTCTTGTCCACTGTCCTGTTGTGAAATCTGTCCCTTGTGTGCATCAAAACACATCTGTTGTGTTTGTGTTGTGCCACTTCCTCCCATTTCCTCTGCCTTTCCCTGCCTTTTGCCTATCCACTTCCTTTCTTCTATCTCTCCCTTTGTTGGTCGTTGTTGCATTCCGGCCCCACTTTGGGCTTTTATTCTCCTGTAGATTCGAGGGCATCATGTTGCTCAGCTGGATCCTTTGGGAATAATGGACGCCGATCTGGATTCTAGCGTTCCCTCCGACATTATTACATCTTCTGACAAACTGGGTGAGGAGACAAAAGCAAGACAAAGATGAATGATTTGTTTGACCTTTCATGAACCTTCTGACTGCTGGACGAAATGACCTTTGGGAAAGCAAGGCACTATATTTCTGCTTCTGCTTACTGGCCAAGTGTGGCCTGTCTTTCTCAAGAGTGAGCTTACTCTCCTGTTTTGCCTTGCGCAAGTCTTATATAGATGTATAGATAAGGTAGTACCTGGGCTTTTTATTCTAGTGCTTATGTCTTGCTAAGCTTGGCCTTTTCTTTCTTAGCGGTGAGCACCTTAGCTGCTGTGTCATTTCAGCTTCAGTCTCCTATATATTGCAGTAGAATTTCCCACTACTTGCCTTTTCAGATTCAGGCTACACTGGCTGTTTTTGAGTATTATTTATTTCAGTTTATTTCTGACCCAGAAGTTTATATAAGGTTGGTATTATATGAAACACGATGCATGTCAGCTTCAACGTTGGAAGATTATAGGAAAGATTGAAACCTAAAGAAAAATCAGATTGGAAGATCATCTGTGAAAGGACTGAAGACTGCTTTCATTGTTTTCTTCTTTAACTCCTCTGACTGTACTAATCCTCCTGCTTGCCTTGCATATTGCTGGATACTACTGCATCTGTACTAAATACTCAATATGCTCTCTTAGGGTTGCAGCATATATTTTAAGGAACTGACACCTTGAACATTTGAATAGAATTTGTTTGGTTCATTCAGTGCACAGCAGAAGTTTACCATATGAACTTAACATTTATAAGTTAAAAAAATGTGGGAAAGTGGGTATTATACAAATTAGGTTATGCATCATTACAGTGGTCATGTTTAGATTACATGACACTATTAGTTAGTTGGTCATCTGTATCAAAAGTTTAACTACATATATACAATGGTCAGTTTCCTTCCACTAAATTACTGTAATTTTGAACAAATCAAACTGTTTTGTACTGTAGGCATTAAATTAGTTCACACTTACGTTACTTCACATGGCCAGAAATGTGACTAATAGTGGCAATAGCATATAAAAGCTTACTGACTTAATGGTGAATTTAGAACTGGTTGTGAGAGATCTCCGTATGGAAAGATAATAAAAGCTGTTTTTGGGCCAAAAGAAAGAAAACCCTAACCTTGACCCTAAGCATTCTGCAGTACTTCTCTATAGTTCCATATTATGCTGATATTTGAGCCTCTGCAAATTTAATCAGTTATGTTTGATTTAATTCGTAACTGTTTACTAAGCATTTACTGTTGTTACCTGAAGTGGTTCAGATGTAATGATTAGAAATAGACACAAGTCTATGTCATTAGAACATGAAAGAGTAAGCTTGTAATATCAAAATAGATGTTTGAACTGACAATAGCGCTAACTAACACAATTGCATTGCATACTGTAGATCAACAACTTGCAGTTCTTACATTTTTGAGGAGCACCTACCTGAGAGGCTTAACCGGTTGTAAAATGAATGATACAAGTTAGTTGACATGACAAAATGGTTTTGAGATACATTTGATGTCAATGGATAATAATCATATTTAAAGTTACATGCATATAATAATAAGCAAAGCAAAGGCCATACTGAAAGGGGTTGGATGGATGGAAGTTGGACCCAGTGTGTCGTGAATAAGTTTGGTAAAGCTAGCGAAATAATTTAGATTTTATCATCAACTATCATCCTCATCATTCAGTGTCGTTATGTACAGCTGTCTACTACAGTATATATAATTTTGCCAACCTTTTACCTCAGGTTATATCATCCGTCACAAAGATAGTAAATGTACTATACAGATGTACAGTATACACATTACTTTTTAAGTTAAGTTTGATGCTCTCTGTCACTTGTTTATGAATGAACAAACATATTTTCTCAAACAATGAATCCTTAGGGGCAAAGACCATGGTATTCTGATTGAAGAATAAGCAGTAAGATCCAACAGATCAGTCCCAAATGAGTGACGTTACAAGACCATATAAGCAACACTAGTCAGTGTGTGGGTATGGGAGATCCTGATCCGTTTTACACTGACCATCTACTTTTGAAAATTGTAATTCTAAGTACAAAAGTAGCTTTTAATGTACATCACAGGAGACATGTACCGTACCCACACGCATGCAGACAGACACGTTTCAGTGCATCTAGGGCGTTGTTGTAATTTTTGCTTCGTTTGTGTGTGTGGCAAGGTGAGCATGTAGTAGTTGTTACCTCCAGATAGTCTGTGGAAAGAGCATTCCATGTTTTGTTGGTCCGGGCTATGAGTGATGAGAAGCAGCTGTGATGCTGAGCACTAGCTTTTTCCCCTGCTTGCACAGACAGCTTCATGAGCTCCAAGTACGGAGCGTGCGGGTTACTAACCCCACTCGGTCTCTGTTTCTTCCACTGCCTTCCCCAGACATGAGAATGGTCAAGGAGCGTCTCAGTGTTCTAACTGTTGGAGGTAGGCTCTACAGGACCAGTCTTTGTGTGTGTGTTTTGTCCTCTTGTGCGTTTTTTTTGGCCAAGTCAGCTTTTTATGTAGTGTTTTATGTTGTAGTGTATATCTCTACAGTCAGAAAAATATATTGTTTGTAGTGCATACTGCTTTAGAATGTGTGATTTGGGCTCTACAGTGCTCCTGTTTGTGGCTAATAAGAAAGTAGTGCATCTCAGAGCCAGAACTGGCTTCAGCATTTCCATGTTTCTTTTCTGTGCTATCCACTGTGTGCTCATTCTTACTTGGAATAGACTGTCTGTTATATTTTTCTTTCTATTTGTACAGTCTTAACTGTGCAATTATGCATTTAGAACAGTGAACTGTCACTGCATCATTAGGCTGCATTTTAAAGCGAGAGTTTTAGCAGGAAACTGTGAAATGTGTTGTATATGTTGGTTATTAAATGAGTGGCAGAGTGACTTTAATTGCAAAACATAGACTTCTCTACAGCAAACAACCACCAGCAGATGTGTTATTTCCTCTCTTCCTCTTCTCACTTTCCAGAATCTGATTGTGTCTCCTATTTTAGGGATTGTGTGGAACAGGGTAATAAAGCTCTTCTCTAAACATGCTCTAGCTTTCTCAGCTTGTGCCCAGTAGTTTGGTTTTTTGACTGCAGGAGAGGTTGCACTGAAGGATACCGTTTGCCAATCTGCTGTGGATGTTCCTCTGCTCTCAGTCTTTGAAGGTCACTCAGACACTGTCATGGTTTGCAGTTGCTCTGTCTTGATGTGCAAAACCAATATTTGGATTCGAAGGCATGCTGCTCAAAGAGGATATTTTTTTCTCCCCTCTTGACCCTTATGTTGCCAATGAAAAAACTTGACATCGTCTCTAAACCTTTGGAGAGCTCATGAATTGACGTGACTCTACATTGAAGTGGGGGTGGGGGGCATTTACTCTTTGACTTTTCAATGTGTGACACAGCTAGGTGCTCAAGCTGCATCGTGATACTGTGATACCTTAAGTCCTGCTTCTGGGAGAATGAGTCTCCTTTAGTTTCTTTCTCTTATCCTCTTCTTTCATATCATCTCATATCTCAGTCTCATCAGAACTCACCACTCAAAATCACCTCATTTGACAATTTGGAATGTGTCCACATACAAATCCCCCATTAGGCCACACCAATTGAATTAGTTGGTTCTCGGATTTTTTCAGGAAAAATATGGAGCGAGCAAGCGAAATAAAAATTAAAAAATGCTCTGTGCTCTGAAGGTAAATTAGCGGTGGAAATGGAGGGCGGACATTGGCCTAGCAGGATCCCCCTCCACAGACATGTTTCTTCATGTCTCTCGCTGAAGTAAAAGGGGCAATTTGATTGGTTTTTGACATCATGTCAACGCAACATGCAGTTAGTATTGTAGCAAAGATACTGGATGGGTTTGATCAACCGTCTCTGATTATAGCCATCAGCCACAGTGTTTTTTTATGTTCGTGGTAGTTCGAATTCGATTTTATTTTTATTTCATTTTGCATTTTTTTTCAAGCTGCGATTCCGAGAACCAACTTATCAAATTGGTGTGGCCTTAGATAAAATAATATTCTCTTATTGGGTCACATCTTCATGCTATTGACTGTTAACTACTCTGTAGGATCTTTGTCTAACGTTTTTCCTTTGTTATGTGCTTGGCTTTTACTCGTTCCCATCAAACTCAAGAAGCTATACTATATATAAGATGTGTTTACCATACTGCATGGCCCTCATGTAACCTTGTTCATTCTACCTAAAATGTCACAATAGTTTTTTCCTCACCAGTTGCCTGTCTAATGGTCTATAATTACACCACATTATGCACTAGGCTACGATGGTATGATTTGGTTGTACATTTGTATGAAGTTTGTCATGCTAGTAGTATAAGTGAAGGATAATGGCCGCTGAGGTGGCTTATCACCCCGTTGAGTGTTTAAAACAATTGTTTAAAACAGAAAAGAAACATGCGGTTACATTTTAAAAGATGTTGACCTGTTTGATTGGGGTGCTATTAGTGTGAAAGTAGATACACAAGGCTGCTTGGTATTGTCAGTTACCCAAAGAGCATCAATATGGAATGGTGATGAACTTTTGTACTAGATAAACGTCATTCAAGAGACTTGAATTCAGAACTGGAATGTAAAAAATCCAAATGTGTAGAGGTGGGTTCAGTATATGAATATAATGTAATCTTCAGGTAGCTTACCGATTTTAAGTGTCCTTTAGGCACCATTTTTTTTCATTCATAATTCACTTACCAGAAGTATCCTATAAACGCCAATCAGCGCCCAACACTAGAATCAATGCTTCATAATGATTTGTTTGCTAGTTTTCATAGCACCTGGATTACTTTGTTTCAAATGAGTCGTACACACTTGCATTTGGTTTGTTGTATGCTGTGTGGTAAAAGGGTGTTTTAGTTTGTTGTATGCTGTGTGCTAGAGGGGTGTTTTAGTTTGTTGTATGCTGTGTGCTAGAGGGGTGTCTGAGGGTCTAAACAGAGCTTCCTGCTGCTCCCTGAATGAGTGTGTGTATGTGTGAGCATGTTTGTCTTTTTGTGAGAAAAAGACATTCTTTTGCCTTACTAACATTGTGATCTAGCAGTATATCACAATCGGTGCATCACACTTCTGCTGTCATCTGTTGATGCATTATGGCCATCTGCTAATGTTGTGATCTGCCCATATGTCTTAAAGTCTTGTAGACATTTTTTAATATAAGAGAATTATTGATAAATGGATGAACTGTTGATGAATTAAAAGTAATTGTTAAAATGTCCTTATTAGCTTATGCTTGATTATTTAATTCATATGTAAATATAATAATAGGACCTGGAAACAACTTACTTTAACTGGTGAAGATGCAATGACTAAGGTTTTTAAGGAATTTACAATTAAATGAACATTTAAGTCAACTTAAGCCACATTAGACTGCCATAAACCCCTAGCACTAGTTGGCACCAGCATACCTAGCACTACTCTGAGCACTGCTCAGACTTGGAGAGTGTACCATCTAATAAAGTGTTTCTTTGCACAACTTATAACTTGCCCAATTGTACCATACACATCCAGTTCCTCTGTTCTGTTGCAGTTCTATCATATAAATGCATTCACATAAATTTGGATGCATCCATGAATATTATGTAATTATTTTCTTTATTGTGTAACTGAACTATATATTTCTCTTTGTCTTTACCTCTACCTCTACCTCTCACTCTCACTCATTATTTGAACTTCTCTTACCCCTCACTCCAATCCATCCATTTATGCTTGTTGTCTGTGTGCTTTCTTTGTGTTTGTGCTTTTTGTGTTTGTCTGTGCTGTTGCTCATTTAACAATGCTGTTTTTCTTTACCCTGCATACATGTTGCCATAACATTGGTAACCCTTTTGGCTTGGCTTTCATTGTTTGGTTTTCAATTAAAAACACAATGCTCCCAAATGAAACCCCATTTTGCACTCCCAACTAACACAACCTTTTTTTCTCCCATTTTATCATGTTTACTTTTTTTTGTTTTATGCTCTCTTTCTGTATCTTTTGTCCCATTTCTGTGGACTGACTACATTGTCACCTCTGTCTCATTATCTTCTCATCTTTTACCTTTGGCCTTTGGTCCTCCTCTTCTCCTGTTTTGCCTTTCCGCTATCCCCTCCCTCCCAACCCTGCCAATCTCACTGGGGTTGCTCAGGCTTCTATGGGCTAGATGAGTCCGACTTGGATAAAGTGTTCCGCCTTCCCACCACCACCTTCATTGGTGGGGATGAAAGTGCACTGCCCCTCCGGGAGATCATCAGACGATTGGAGGTGAATAGAGTCATCCACATCAGATACCACATGACACCTTGAACATGCTCAGTTAATCTAAACTGCATCAACATTTCTCACATAAAGACACACATTTCTCAAACTTATCTACGACACGACATTCAGACTCGTATCACACATGATGGCACACGTAACTTTATCATTTGTATAGGCTGGTTTTATTCACACCTACTGTATATGTAGTAGTTAAACAGCCAGCTTGCATTAGAGCAGATTGTAAAATAATGTAGATGTGATGTATATGAAAACTGTATTTTGTTTCCCTCATCCAGTAATTGCCTTGTGCTGCCTGTAAGCCCATATTTTCTGTGTTGTGTTAGATGGCCTACTGTCAGCACATTGGTGTTGAATTTATGTTCATCAATGACCTGGATCAGTGCCAGTGGATCCGGCAGAAGTTTGAGAAACCTGGTATCATGCACTTCACCCTAGAAGAAAAGAGAACCTTGCTGGCTCGTATGATTCGCTCCACCCGGTACTAAAAACTCACTCAAACACTCCAAAGCATGCTTTTCATTTTCAGATTGATTCTGTATGTTCTTATGGATGCCCTGTTGTGAAGTGGAAAAGAGCATGGCCATTTTTATAATGTTCCTGCACATAGGAGTTCGTATTGATGTTGAAAAGGGAATTGTTAAGTTTGCAGAGATTACAAAATATGGATTGTACTTAATGAAGAGATCTCAGTCATTAGTAAGGTGTCATTAATGCTCATGAGGCTAATGAGGCTTCTTATGTCAGGTTGTCATTCTTATTCCTGCAGGGTTTTAAAAAGTATTAAATGGTGAGTCAAATTTCAAAATTGTCAAATTTTGAAATGTGCTCTCGGAGGTAAAGGTCCTAAAGTTTGCGTTATTTCCTGTAAATATGGGCTTTAGCATATTTGGGCACGATCAAAGATCTTTCGTCGGCTGCACCCCCACCAAGGGCGCCGCAAATTTGTGCCATGGTAGGCTTACTGGCCAATGCTACGTTTAAATCTATTCTTTTTTGTGTGTTATATTTTGAAAACTGTTTAAATAATGGAAGGGTTGCTGATTATGACTTGCAATTTAGTGTTGTGATGTTTTTTTAAAAAATTCAGAAGGTAGTAAAAAAGGTTTTTCAAAAGTTCAAGAAGAGGGTTACTGTGAAAATCTGATGCTGTTTGAAGTGTCTTTTTTTACCAACTGTTGTTTAATGTCTGATCAGTGAAATGGGATGATCAAGATCAAGCCAACTGTACTGCTATGTTGCAGATTTGAGGAGTATTTGCAAAGGAAATGGTCATCTGAAAAGCGCTTTGGTCTGGAGGGCTGTGAATCACTCATCCCTGCCCTCAAAACCATCATCGATATGTCCAGTGAGAGAGGAGTGGAGAATGTGGTCATGGGAATGCCTCACAGGTGAATACTTTAGGCACCTACTACTGTACTGTGTTGGTGTAGATTATATCCACATACTGCACGTGGTAAAGTAAATATCATCAAATGCCAAAGCACTTTTTAATCCAGCTGTTGGGAATGTAGTTGGGTTTGTTCATTGGTTATTCCATTTTATTAGAACAGCCACGGTGCAGCTGGTGTAAATGTTTCAATGCAAAACAATTTCTCATGAAATTACTTCCCAACTATTGAGTCCAAGTTTTATAGTTCTCTACTCCACCATCTATGGGCAGGTGGATGGAATATGTGTTTGTGTAAATATATTTGTTTTTATGTCTGTGTGGTCCATGTCTATGTCTGAGTCTTAACCTATGTTCTGAACAACAACTGAACAACTGCACACCCAATGTAAATGTTTTTCATGCCTAACAAAGGATAGATGTTGCTTAAAACATGCATTACAAGTCACTGATACAGCCATTAAAATGGTATGTATTTGAGGCTAACATGTGTTCCTTAAAATAAATTGAACTAAACTAGTTTTAGATTAAAAACTAAACCTCTGTCCATCTACTACACGTTAAAGGTAACTCCTTCAGACCGTATACTTTTGAGTCAATTATTTAGCTATATTTGATCAGATTCCTTTGCTCATGGTATGTCTGGCTCTGTCAATATTCTCTCTCTCTCTCTCTCTCTCTCTCTCTGTAGGGGTCGTCTGAATGTCCTTGCCAATGTAATTCGCAAAGAGTTGGAGCAGATCTTTTGCCAGTTTGACTCCAAGTTGGAGGCTGCAGATGAGGTGGGTTCACTTACACAGTGGGTAGTATGTACTATGGTGCTGTAAAAGTTTTTAGAACCACCTAATTAGAATCACAATACTCTTGTGTTTTAAGGTCTTGTCTACATGTTTAATAACCAAATCTTATGTTAAGGTCTGTTTAGGCTATGTGGCCTCAAATGTAACCAGAAACTGTTACTCTCGCAAGACCAAGTGTTATCTTAATGCCAGATGTACATCCATCACCATGTACCATCTTCATAAGGAATCACTGCACTGACACTGTGGGATTAGATGTGTGGGGCGAGGAAAGGGGGTGGTTGAGACATTTGGTTTAAAAGCTGTAACCAATGTTGTAACCAAAGATCTGGAGGTCAGTCAGTGTAGCCTGTGGGAGATGGGCTCAAACCGGGGTTTTCAAACATGTTCAGTTCGGGATCGTCTCCAGTTATTTAGGATATTAGAAAATGATCCTACAATAGTACCAGCTTAACCCACTCTGAGAGGATGGGCTTAATCAGGCCTCTTTATTTTGATCAGGGCTCCGGTGATGTGAAGTATCACCTGGGTATGTACCATAGAAGAATAAACCGTGTGACTGACAGGAACATCACCCTCTCCTTGGTGGCTAACCCATCTCATCTGGAAGCGGTCAATCCAGTGGTGCAAGGCAAGACTAAGGCCGAGCAGTTCTACAGTGGAGACACAGATGGCAAAAGGGTAATGCAGCCCGAAGGAATATTTTTGCTGTAATAAAATTAAATGTTTTTATGGGACTTGGCTCATGCAGGTAAGAAGATCAACAGTTGTAGTTCAGAAAATGTCTGTAAGACCAGTTGTCCCAACATTTCTAACTTGCAGCAGAGGGATAGGATGGCCAAAAATCAAATGTGCATGTGTATGTGATGTTAACATTGTTTTTCTTGCCACTTGGCCTGACAGTATCTAACACTTGACACCCTAAATATCGGTCAATATAAGAAGATATATTGTGCTAAAATTTTTGATTGCCACAAATTCTGTTGTTTATTGGCTTGTCAGCATTGCTTATATTGACATATTCTGAAAGTCTGTTAATATTATATTTCAGTTAATTTTGAAAAGTGACAGATCTGACATCTGCCTTTGAGGCCTGTAAAAATGTGTCAAATACATTTATCTCAAATATTTTTATGTATGCAATTCAGATAGGCATCATAGTTGTTGATTACTATGCCTATTGCTGATATCAACGTACTGTAATTGATGTGTGCTACAAGAATTGATATTGGAGTGTATGTGTGTTTCAGGTCATGTCAATCCTGTTGCACGGGGATGCAGCTTTCGCTGGACAGGGTATTGTCTATGAGACATTCCACTTGAGTGACCTGCCATCATACTCCACACATGGCACTGTGCATGTTGTTGTTAACAACCAGGTACCTGATAAACCTTTGCACTTTTGTCTGAAACAAAGCCTTGCGCAAACGGAGTATCATCTTTGTAGATAGGAGTAGATAGAACCAGTCAGCTGAGAACAATAGTCATAGTCTGATACTACCAGCTTTTTTCTCTGGACACCTCTGTCAGCTTTATCTGCCCTTTGTCTATCTAGATTGGCTTCACCACCGACCCTCGAATGGCACGATCCTCGCCCTATCCCACTGATGTGGCACGTGTAGTCAATGCTCCCATCTTCCATGTCAACGCAGACGACCCTGAGGCTGTCATGTATGTGTGTAATGTTGCTGCTGAATGGAGGGCCACCTTTCATAAGGATGTGGTGGTGGATTTGGTGAGTGTGTCGCCTGCCTCCTCTTTAGAATATCCGTTTTGCTTTAGACTGGAGTGTAATATGTGACTTTGTGACTTTTTGTGCTTTTCAGTCCTGAAGTAACTTGTGTGTGTCTTTGTGCCTGCAGGTGTGTTACAGGAGGAACGGCCATAATGAGATGGATGAGCCCATGTTCACCCAGCCCCTCATGTACAAGCAGATCAAGAAGCAGAAGGGGGTTATGCAGAAATATGCAGAGAAGCTCATTGCAGAGGGCTCCGTAACTAGACAGGAATATGAGGTAAGAAGCCAAATGTATCAGTCTTTGCAGAAGCTATTTGGTTGAAAAATCGATATTTCATCATCTAAAAATGTAGCTCTATGATGGCAATAGTGAAGTGAGTGAACTCAAACATTTTCCACACAAAGAACCTTGATCTTGTGGTCATAGTCTTTTGCCCTCTTGTTCTTCTAACCTTTGTTTAGGAGGAGATTGCTAAGTATGATAAGATTTGTGAGGAAGCACATGCACGCTCAAAAGATGAGAAGATCCTCCACATTAAGCACTGGCTGGACTCCCCCTGGCCTGGTAAGTAGGAAATGATTTCTCAGTTCCCAATGGTATGAGAAATCTCACAGCGCTTGAAATCACGGAACTTACAGCAATGTTAAACTGAAACAAAATTGGAAAACTTAGCGAGAGACTAAAACAAAATCGCAGAACTTACTGTATGTTAATGGTGGCTGCCTAACAGAGCTGATGCACCTTAGCACAAGGCCATTTATATTGCCTTATGAGGATGAGGTGGGCAACTGGATTAGGCTTTTGGGATTAATTGCGTTCTGGATGAACAGAGGTTTTTCCACTTCTCCATAATCAAACATCGCATTAGGTTGTTTTTGTATGTTATATGTTTGATTAGAGAAATTAAAATAAGAAGAATTAACTGCTATTGAACAAAATCTGTTTCTGCAAGTCAGGTTAAGTTAACCGAATGGGTTTTTTTTACACTGGAAATGAGTTTCTGTGATCCATTTGGTCAGAGTTAGATGGCAGTTTACTATTTGGTGTATTGAATTTTCTCGTTATGTGTTGTACTCTGTGACCCTGAACATTGGGGCAATGAGTCATGTCTTATTTGTCCTGTAAAACAACACAGTGTAGTTTTTCAGTTTTCAAACTATGTTCTCAAAATGATTCTGATGGTACAACAACTTCCAGGAAGTTAAATTACACCTGCATCATCACTTGAGAGTGTGTATCAACTATGTATGTTGTACATCTTTCCTCCCATCAACAGACAAAGCAGTTAAAAGAAAAAATAGAAACTGCAAATGGCCTACCTTAGATTAGATATCATGGCTGAGGAGACTAAGGGAAAAAATGTAGAGTTTGTGACAGAACTGAGATTTTGCCGTGAGAGGCGTGTTTCTCTCTATTGGTTCATATTTACAGGAAGTGTTTTCTGGTGAATTATCTGCACAAATCAGAGCGTGAAAGGTCTGCCTGTTTGCTGATGTGAATGGTGCAACTGGGGGGAAAGATCAATGTAGGAAACTATTTTGAACAATTTGACATCATGTCTTGTCAATGAATGCATATACAGATTTTATGACAGATGTTACAGGCAATACTGTTTCTTGTCTGTGGAGGTAGCCAGCAAGCAAAACCTGATCTGTGTTGTTTAAAGGTTGCTTATGAACTGTTTAATGTTTTGAAGGTTTCTTCACTTTGGACGGCCAGCCCAAGAGCATGAGCTGTCCCTCTACTGGTCTGAGCGAAGAAGAACTGACACACATTGGCCAGGTGGCATCATCTGTACCTGTAGAAGACTTTACTATCCATGGAGGTGACACCCTCAAGCTTGTCTCATATTATTTTTATTCCGTCATCAAAATATGTGTCCTGAAGCCTTATGCATTTGACTGTAATATCATCCCATATAAAATGTTCTGACAGGACTAAGTCGTATCTTGAAGGGCAGAGGCGAGATGATCCGTAACCGCACTGTTGACTGGGCTCTGGGAGAGTACATGGCTTTTGGCTCTCTACTGAAAGAGGGGATACATGTGCGGCTCAGTGGGCAAGATGTTGAGAGAGGCACTTTCAGGTATTAAAACATCAGACAGGGATCTGTACTGTTGCAAGGTGAAAATGAAATTTCTAAATGGTAAATTGTGAGGTAGAAGTTAAAAGCTCTATTGTAAATGTTGCTGCCACTCTAGGGGTTATATCCTCTCAGGTGTAACTGGCCAAAAGTTCTCTGAAGTCTTTGCTTAAGAACATTTTTGTTTGCCTTTCTTTCAGCCACCGTCACCATGTTCTTCATGATCAAAATGTGGACAAAAGAATCTGCATCCCCATGAACCACATCGATGCCAACCAAGCTCCATACACTGTCTGCAACAGCTCTCTGTCTGAGTATGGAGTGCTAGGTGAGTGTGCAGTATTTTCATCAGAGCTCATAGAAATCAGGAACATGGTTAAGATTTTTAAAAAGTATGGCACACATGTGTTTTGGCCTTCTACCCCAATTAAAGAAAAACACTGCTATTTTCTGAAATAGTCTCATTTGCCATCTGCCCTAAACAAATCTCACATCTCAGTCAGTCAGTCAGAGTAGTCAGTCCAGTCTCACATAGCCAATAGGAAGGCCTCTTGGCCTGGGATGTAGGGTACATAAAATGTTTTGAAGGCCGAAAGTTCCTAAGTGACATTTCATCAACTTATCAGGAGAGCCAAAACAAAAATTACAGACTACTTTTTCTGTACTGATTTAAAGCACTTTTATTGACACAGATTGATGACACAATACTTACTGAATAACAATATATGTTTTAATCAAATGCAGTAAGACCCTTCTGGTTCTAACTGCTGTGTGTTCACAGGGGGGACGGACGATTCGTTCAATCGACGTTTCCAAAACGACATTTCGTTCAAACTTAAGACATTTCGTAGAAGACCTATGGACATTTCGTAGAGTTCACTACCAAAGACGTTTAGTTCAACCCATGCAGACGTTTCGTGTAACTGAGCAGACGTTTAGTTAAGGCTGCCTATTTTGTATTATTAGTATTATTATTCGTTATTTAAAAATGTAAATCAGCTCTACCGGTCAGTTTCCATGAATATAGGCCAACGGGAAGGCAGGGACAAACGAAAAACTTTAAAAAATAATCAATAATAGGCCTAATAGTGTAATAGTGTACAAATAAAATAAAAGAATTGCTCAGGCTACAGTTAAAAATACAGCTTCAAAAATAATGAAATTATGCCGACTTCACATAAAGGCTATCCATTTTTGTTGTAATGTTACTCTCATTAAACTGGTCCGTCAGTCAGTTCTTTATAAAATGTCATATTATGAAGCAACTGACAGCTCAAAATTTTGACGATAACTTCACCTAGGCCAGCGTTTCTCAAACTTAAATGTTACTCTCATTAAACTGGTCTGTCAGTCAGTTCTTTATAAAATG
Organism: Sardinella longiceps; assembly: GCA_027497455.2. NCBI lineage: Eukaryota > Metazoa > Chordata > Actinopteri > Clupeiformes > Clupeidae > Sardinella > Sardinella longiceps. Next base: position 1,033,462 of record JAODXP020000019.1, on the reverse strand, counting down.
TCATATTATGAAGCAACTGACAGCTCAAAATTTTGACGATAACTTCACCTAGGCCAGCGTTTCTCAAACTTTGGGGTGCTCCCCACACATGACAGGTGGGCGCGCGGCGTGCAGCCTGGACACATGCAGAAATTATTTTAGTGCTTTATTAGTGGTCATAACTCATGATATTAAGTTCTTCATAAGGAAAGAGTAAATAAACCTATCAGATTATTCGCGAAGTATTCCTCACGGAGGTATTGTGCGCAAATTGAGCCTTCCAACGGTGTTATTCCTTAGTTGCGGTGATGAGCGGTTCGAGAGAACATTAATGCGGCTATATGTCCATCGATAGGCCTGTCCATTCATCTCGGTGAAATATTTCATGATCTCCTCAGTTAAATAGGGCATATTGGATATCAAAATAAACAGGAGAACCTGACAATTTCACTGCCGTCAATGCATTACTCTCTATGAGTTATCCGGTCTTGAAATCACATCAGATAATTTTTACAAGCATTTATTTATCAGCATTGCATGTCAACCACCACATAATCTTTCTTCATATCAAAAGTTGCTTTCAGATTCTCGCAAAGTAGCTATTCCTCACAGAGATATTCTGCGCAAATTGAGCCTTCCAACAGTCTTATTCGCAAGTTGCGGTGATGAGCGCTTCGAGAGAAATTTAGCTTTGACTTTACATAAAATAATTCTAACGTTAATGCGGCTATATGTCCATCTATATGAATGTCCATTCATCTCGGAGAAATATCTCATCTCCTTGAGATTAAGGTGGGGCGTGAAAATGATCTGTCTTCCAAAGTGGGGAATGACAGAAAAAGTTTGAGAACTGACCTGGGCTACCGTCTCACGTCACTCCGCAGTGGTTTGCAGCAGTTGTTAGATCTTTATGTCAATCGCATATGTTAAGGCCAAAACCAAGAAGAAAAAAAAATGAAACCGGATTATCAGAGCTTCTTTTTTTCTTGGAAACTCTCGCGATCTACCTGGACTGTGCTGGCCATCGACTGGTAGGGCACACCTGCTTTAGGCTATTTATCTCAAGTAGCCTATGAAATAGTGTAAACGCTCAGTGCTTGAGCAATAAATAAATCAATAAATAAAGACAGCAAAATGGTAATAGAAGTGATCAAGAAAACTATAGCCTATGCATGCATGCGTCCTGCATGTTCATTTTGAATAATAGTCCATTTCCAATATTCAATGGATTTATTTGTCAAATAAGAGCCACAGATAAAACAGAGCTCCGGAGTTCTATCATTTTGCATCGACCCACAAGCATGCTGTCGGGTGTATTTGGATGAATCAGAACTGAACTACCTCTCATACAACATGTTTTTTTTTACTAAACATTGATATTGCTTGTAATTATTCGCGCAACAATTTTAAAAAGGACAACGGTGTTGCGCGACCCTCGCAAAACCTTCATGACTTCCATGCATTGTGTCTTCTACGAAACGTCTTCAGGTCTTCTACGAAACGTCTTCAGGTCTTCTACGAAATGTCTTAAGTTTGAACAAAATGTCGTTTTGGAAACGCTGATTGAACGAATCGTCCGTCAACCGTTCACAGTTAAGACTTTTGATTTAAAAATCTTATTAAAATAGACGAGTCTACACTGCAGGACAACTCCATGGGAACACATGTGGTTTTAGAATGATATGTTAAGATATATTTTTTTTGTCGCTTCTTTGACTATTTCTAGGCTTTGAGCTTGGCTTTGCTATGGCAAGTCCAAATGCCCTGGTTTTGTGGGAGGCCCAGTTTGGTGACTTCCACAACACTGCGCAGTGCATCATTGATCAGTTCATCTGTCCTGGGCAGGCCAAGTGGGTTCGTCAAAATGGCATTGTACTTCTGCTGCCACATGGCATGGAAGGCATGGTGAGTAGTGGTTCTCTCTCCTTCAATATGCATGTTGAGTGGCCATAAATAAAAAATCTAAACCTGGTCACTCCTCAGACAACTCAGCAAATATCTTCACCTCAGATTCTCTTGAGAATTTGAAAGTTAATCATTAAAATTACGAAATGAATTTTTCATGTCATAAGGCCTATACTAACACGTGAGGGGGTATTTGTTACATTGCTGAAAGGTACAAAACATTCCAGCCACTACGTTTACATGCTCTAAGTGAAAATAGAATTAAAGCTTTAGTCTGACAAAATTCGAACTTTTAAAATGCATAATAAATAAAACAGACATAACTTTTGCCCTCTGATTTAATGTTCGATCTTTTTCTGGTTTGAAAAAAAAAATCGACTGCGTTAAAATGGGTATGCATTAACACCGTTATTAATGTGTTAAACTGACAGCACTACTAGAAATGCATTCGGAGAGTGCAGACTGCCGCCAAGGCAATATGGCCACTGACATTTAGTTCTTACATTTATCGATGTACATGATAACTGTCAGTAGTGAGGGATCCTTTAAAAATTTCCAGATCCTTATCCGGATCATCACCAAAATTGAATGGGTTCTTCCTTGGGCAAAGACGCACCTCAGGTAAAAAAAAAAAAAAAAAAATCCTGCGAATCCGTCAACAGACAGGCAAACAAATGGACAATCAAATAAATTCTGGCAAAAATTCCAACTCCTTGGTAGGGGTAACTAGAAATGGTAAAGAGAACAAAAATTAGGCTTTCACACAGAAAGTACCTGTAAATGAAATCCTAAATGCCACCCAAATGCAGGCTTTTTTTCTGTGATATCCTGTTGGATAAAAGATACAGGCTCATTTTGAGCTACAGTACATGAGGGTTAATTAATTTTCTACAGAAATAACAACTATACGTCTGGTGTTTGTAGCCTACTTGGGGTTCGTTTGAAAGTGCAGGCTTGCATTATATGAACAACCTTCATTCAAGTCAAAGACATACGGTATCTGATATATCTTGGTAGGATATGAGTCAATCAATCAATCAATCAATGAGAGAGGCTGTAAATTATTGTAAAGGTCTGTGATCTTTTAATGGGTGATATTTTGCAAAATATTTGTTTTTGTTTTTTTATTTACTGTGCCGCAAGAGGTTGGTGTCCCACGGGCCACCTGTTGAAGCCCTGAAGCGTAGCATTGAATTGATTTTCCTTATTGTCTGATGTTATTTGCCCCTTGTTACAGGGACCTGAACATTCTTCAGCCCGTCCTGAGCGCTTCCTCCAAATGTGTAATGATGATCCAGATGTCTTTCCGGTAATCAAGCACCATTGACACCCTCCTCTGCCCTATCCATTCTCTCTCTATCCAACTTACTAATCACACTCACTTTGATCTCCCACAGAAAATCACTGAGGACTTTGCAGTTCGTCAGCTGTACGATTGCAACTGGATTGTTGTGAACTGCTCAACGCCAGGAAATTATTTCCATGCCATGAGGAGGCAGATCTTGCAGCCTTTTAGAAAGCCTGTAAGTCAGAGTGAAATCTTGTTTCTTTTTTTTAATGCAACTTCATTTGTAAATTTAAAGGAGACATAGAATGGGAAACCACCTTTACATTGGCTTTGATGAGTGAAGAGAGGCTGTGCATGGTCAAAGAGCTATCATGAGCTCGAGGCATGGTTCTGCCCTTCTTCATATGTAAATCTTGAATTTAGAAATAGCCACTAAAACATGGGCTAATTACAACAAAGCTTACAAGTGATGTCAAATAGCACAAAGCCATTGCAGTTCAATTTAGGTTGCCAGAGAGGGCGTTGTTTCGGCAGAAAGGCCATTTCAATACACATCCTATATATGAAGTGTTAATTTGGCATGTAAAATATCACTTAATCTTATTTTTGACAAATTACAATTGTATTTTAACATTGTGGTACCAACTTTCATGTTTCTAATTTGGGTTTTGGCAGCTTATTGTATTCACTCCAAAGTCTCTTCTTCGTCATCCTGAGGCCAAATCCAACTTTGACGAGATGCTTCCAGGTATGTGTCATGCCTTTTGCTTAAACTTATATTGTGCACACTGGTGTGATTTTGAGTGTTCTGTCTCCTGTAAAAGAATTGGGCAAAGATGGGAAACATGCAACTTTCTAGTATCATGTGTATGTGATATATATGTGTATGTGATATATATAATTGTATGGGCAATTCCAGCGTTATGGACGTGACATTTTCGTGCATTATTGATGAACAAAAGGCCACATAACCTCAGCAAACCTAGCAGTATTTCACAATTTTTTTTCATATTCTTCTGCAAACTCCATGGCTGAATACAGGCAAACAGAAAAAAATAATATCATGATTTGCATCATAAGAATATGAGCCTTTCAATTATCGTTATGGACGTGACGAAAAACGGACAAACTTTTGAGAGAGCGTAGTTTTTGCTGTGAAGTGTGTGAAATTTCTACAGAAATGTAAATATTACTACATTCATACCAAACAGGACACCTCAGTAAAGACAGAGAAAGACTTAATTTCAAATGTAAATGTAAAAAAAGTTGGTTTTCATTGGGAGACATGGCGTTATGGATGTGACGTTATGGACGTGACGTCTGGAAAAACCCTCCAAAACGATACAAAACAATTGTGAACGGTGGATTTTAACCTGTAACAAGAGAAATAGTAATATAACAATGAAAAATAACTGATAGTATTGCAGCTTTGTGTGTGTTATCACCCACTTATGCCCATTATAAGCCCCTCCATAGACTTACATTATAGCTGAATAGGGTAAAAATTTTAACAAACAGATATCCTTTCGAAACTTGCTCAGTTGAATATTTACATCGAGACAATACTTTTTTGTATTGGAAGTTTTCTGAAAGAATTTGTATGTCCATGTAGGTGAGACTTAAAGTTTTAAGGTGAGGTTTACTTTTTCGTGGAATTGCCCATATATATATTATATATATGTAGACTATTCCAGTGTGTATTGCCATTTACAGGAACCTACTGTATGTATGTACAGTGTAACACTTACAAAATTGTATCCCTTAGAAGAAAAAGAGAGGAAACTTTGAAAAGCCTAAATCAGAATTTAACAGAATTGCATATTATGCCCATAATAGCATAGCAAGGCCATAAACATAGTGGAACATACATTCAACCAGCTCAAATGCGCATTTTCCCAAAATCTGTGTAGTATGACAAATAGGCGAGCATACTGTAGATGTGTGAAGTGAGACACTTAAAGGAAAATACCGGAGTGAATTCAAGCATAGCCCTGTTGAAAGAGCTTGCTAAATGCGCTAGTTAGCGAGTGGAACAAAATAATTTGGTACAGCACATACCGAACGCTGAAGCGAACAGGCATTTTACACTGAATCAATGGGACCTGACTGTTGGAAACCGAAAGTAAGATCTGAGGTTACATTGATTCAATGTAAAGTGTTTCGCGTTCGCGTTAGGTCTATGCTGTTTGAAATTCTTTCATTTCATGCGAAATATATTGTTGTTAGAAGGCTCGTGCAGCAGGGCTATGCTTGAATTCACTCCGGTATTTTCCTTTAAGTTATTGTGTCTTTTCGGTTATGCGCTTTTTAGGCGGTTCCTCCGTGTTCGTCAAAGTCTACAGCATGCAACACCTGACGACTGCTTTGATGACAGTTTTATGTTGTAGCTCAATGTATTTCTAAAGGTGGACAGAGGCATTGTTTGAGTTTAACAGCGTTTTAACAGCGTTTCAACAACGATTTATTGTTCCGGGGACTTTGAATCTGTGAATATATTTTTGTCTAAACTCCAATTTTGCAGCTTCACTTCATGAAATAAAGCTTGTCAACTACCGCCTTCCCTAATAAATACAACCTGATGTTGATAGTCTTTTGCTCGGGTAGGATTGCAAGACCTTTTTTCTATTGTAGCATACAGTACAAGTGTTACCACCTTTGAAAACGAATTGGTCGTTGGTGCAGGTTAGTCAGATACTGGAGGTAGGCTATTCATTCTGAACGGTTATGAGAATATTTCTGCGTGCCATTTAAGTTATGTTTCTGCCACTGCATTAACCAACACGACGTCCAGCCTTCTGAAACAAATATCTTACGGGGGAAATTCAGATGGAGTAGCCTGTTTGCAGCTACGAATCATTTGACGTGAGTGAGGTATACCATATAGCATCATAGGCTTAATAAATAAAACTAAAAAATATAAAGCATAGGCCTATTTATGGAACGATTGATCACAAGATTCTCTATAGATTCTCTGCCCGGGCTTGGACTCAGGCAGAGAGTCTATACTCTAGTTTGCATCCCGACTTTTGGCTATCAAAATAAAAAAATAAATAAAAATGAAATCGGTTTGTGATTAGCCTACTCAACATAGATGCATTGTTATGTCTGAAAAATTATTTTACACATTTTGGATTGATGGGCTTTATATGGTTATGGTCACATGCCTCTGGATTGATTGTTATGATTAAAGACATATTGCGATTATAGTATGTGATGGCATACCTACTGTATGTAAACCTGCTCACTGTTCTGAAGCTTGCCACTCAGACACATTTTAATTTGCTCAGTGCTGAAATTAAAGGGAACATTGTTTTTTGTCGAGCTTGCAAATTCAAAGTTATGGTTAACACTTTTCCAAAAAGGATGACGGCTCTCAGCTGCCCCTCTACAGTTTACATACCTTTGCCTGTAGGTATGGGTAGAGCACAGGATCAGTTTTGTCTGTCTAATAAAACTATTACTTATTGAAATACATTAAATAAAGTTGTACATAAAAAGTTGTATTTTTCCTCAGTGTTTCCATTATTTGATTCAGGAAAATTATGTAAAATTATGAAAAATATTTAGTTACAGTACATAATTTTTGGCATATTTGCCAATAATTGTGGCACATGGGTTTTTATGAAAAATATGTATTTCTTTTTGATGCATTGTGTTTTCTCCTGATGCTTTTCTTTCCCTTAATGGTGGGATTATTCTCCATCAATGTCATTTTAAACGAACATACATTCCGAAAAGATAACCTTTTTATCCACTTTATCTTTACCAGGGGTGCCAATAATTATGGAGGGCGCTGTATGTGAATTCATGCCTAACAAATGTTTGATGTTGAAGATCCTTAAAGAGTGATCCTTAAAATAAAGTGTTACCATCTTCTTTTTAGATAGGGTGCAGTTTTTAGGGTCCGTTTCATCTCCAAACCCCAAATGTCCAGACAGAGCAACATTCCAGCAATTATGCCACTCATTCACATATACTTTTTAGTAGTGCTGTTAAACAATTAAAAAAATTAATCTGATTAATCACAATTTTTTTCAAAGATTAATCGATTAATCACTTTTAATCGCAACTCATTTCCTCCAGTAAGAATTTGGATGCTAGGGTATATTGGATCCTTATTTTGCCCTGTAAAGGCCCTGATACTAAATAGTTGGCTTTGTTCGTCTCAAATGGGGCAATTCACACCCGTCCCCCACCCCGGAGGATTCCCCAAACATGTTGTTGGACAGTCAGGAGCTAGGCCATAATCTTTGTAAAGTTTGTCTTGATAACTGATCCATTTTCTATCTGAAATTGAACATAATACATGCCATGAAAGTGGAACCATATCCATCAGGATTAATCTGAGTTAATTTTTTTAATCCAAGTTACATTTTTTGGATTAATCAGTTAATTTTGCCAGCACTACTTTTTAGTACAGAATTCTCTTCTTTTCAGCCCTATTGAATAGCGTTACATTAGATGGATGAAAAGTGAAATGTCCACCCTCTCTAGAATCAGTGAAGCACTGCTTTGTACTCTTCCACTTCAATCATGTTAGAATGCTTAAAACTCTATTTTGAGGAACATTCATTTTTGGGAGAAATTATTCTTATGGTGATTGTACTTTTGCTGTTTTTTGCTAACTGAGAGAAAAATGTCACTGAATCACTCCATTCTCCCTCTTTCTTACCAGGTACTCATTTCCAGCGATTGATTCCAGAGACGGGTCCTGCAGCACAAAACCCAGCAGATGTAAAGCGTATTGTCTTCTGCACGGGCAAGGTTTACTATGAGATCAAACGTGAACGCAAGGCCAAAGACCTGGAAAACTCTATTGCTATTGTTCGCATTGAGCAGGTATTTATAACATTTTTCACACATTTTTAACAAAACTTAGAAATCCTAAGTTGGGCAAATGTCATCTAGTATTGCTAATATGAATACTTTCAAAAAGCAAATGTTGCCCTTTGTCAGTAGAATTAAAATAAGAAGACTAGATGTGTTCATGACTTTTTGTAAGTAGGTATATTTCCCAAAGTGCCACAGCTTGCATCCCACAGGTTGCACACTTGATTAGGGCAACAAGTGCTAGATGAGCATCATTTTATACTGATAAATTGTGCGAATAAGAAAAATTACTGTGGAAACATCCAGAAACATACTCTACTGTAATAAGAATGGGAAGTATAAAGAGTCTGAAAGTGTATTACTCCCGCTCTCTCTGTAGTGTTGCCAGAGACAATATTACCAATAGATCTTTAAACAGTGACTAAGACAGAGCTACATAATATGTTACTATGGGAGAAAATGTGAACAATTCCGGTCTGCATGGTGTGTCACATTACGTCACAACATGAACTTTTTATTTTGATAAATTACGAAACTAAATGATATAATTCCATGCGCCATAATATTGTCTGTAATTATTCATGATGCCATTGTGCGTCTCTTACACTTACACACTTACTTTTGATAAAAGTGTAAAGACAATTTTAAGAGAAAAACCCTTTTCAACATGACTCTGACAACAAAATAAGTAGCCTAGGCTTTTAATACAGTACATGCTTGGATCGGCCAGTGTCGGTGTCAGCCGATACCGAAAGTTCTAATATTGGTATCCGATTGGAAGTGCAAAAAGCTGGATTGGGACATCCCTAATTTCCACCTTAAATGTGCATGTCTGACAGTTTGGCTCCTCATCATTTACTCACATAGACCCTCGGTGGTTATTAATGGATTAAATGAGATGTGGAGCGATTTACATTTGTATATGTGTATGCAGTATACTTAAATATTTGTGACATGCACTAACCATTTTTTGTTCCTCTTAGCTCTCTCCATTCCCCTTTGACCTGGTGAAGAGTGAGACGGAGAAGTACCCAAATGCTGACCTTGTGTGGTGCCAGGAGGAGCACAAGAACCAGGGCTACTATGACTATGTGAAGCCCCGCATGCGCACTACCATTGACCGACTCAAACCTGTCTGGTATGTTCTTGTTTTTGCTCCATGGCTTCTAGCCATTCGATGCTAAATCTGACAGATTATGTTATAGGTTACATATTTACACTCTCTTGTCATTATGGAATTTGATTTTAGTATTTTCCAGGTCTGGAAAAGTATGGAAAACAAGAAAGATGATGTGGAAAAATAATTGATTCCAGACTATTGGAGCTATAGTTGGATCATAAATTCTAACAGAACCTAAATATGACAAAATGTGTGTTGCTCTAGGCCATACAATGAGTGCACAACAGGTTATGGACAGATGTCTTACAGTGTCCAGCCTATCATTGAGTACATGTGTCTGTGTGGCAAATTCTAGAATTATCTGCAACTTCACTCCATTGGCAGACCTTGGGCTAAGTTCTCTGATGTCGGCCCACTTTTAGCCTCTTTTCTAAAGTGTCTACAATGGAGTAGAATTATATATATGTCTTTGTGTTTGTCTACAGGTATGCTGGACGTGGCCCAGCCGCAGCCCCAGCCACTGGAAACAAGAAGACCCATCTTATGGAGTTGTCTCGCTTCCTGGATGCTGCATTAGACTTGGATGGCTTCAAAGAACATGAGTAACGGTCACAGCCCTGCAAATAACGGTCTCCATATACCACCTCAAAACAGTGTAGATCCTATCTCTGCCAAATCAGGCATTCCACACACATGCCCTTTCTTTTTCTTTGCTCATGCTGCCGCTCTCCATATCCACCTGCTTTCCCTCAAAATCAACCCAAATAATCATGACTTAAAGACCTAAGCCCAAAATTTCTAACCTGATGATGTGCATCCCTTTTAAATAAGAAATAATGTTGTCTGCTGTTCCTCTGGGTTATTACGTCCACATTATAAAAAAAGTATCTGTGCTTTTTACACTTTACCCAAGGTTTAAAGATGAATTTTCTCCACAAACTAGTGCCCATATGTCCTTCCTTGAATATCTCTGAGTGCCGCATAAACTTCACAATTTTTTACACATGGCTTTCAATTCTTTTGTGCTGTGATGTACTTTCTTTGTTTTCTTTTGATTGTATTAGATCCAATATGAGTGTAACATTAACTGTTTGAGAAATCAGTAAGGGAGGTTATTGTATCCTCACTTTCAGCAGTGTAATCATTTTGAATGCAGCAGTGCATCAGCATCTAAAAGAGGTAAACCTTCCCTTATTGCAGGATGAGTTTGTTGTTTGAAATAAGGGAAACCTGCATAAGGGTGGTCTAATATTCCTTGGGTCACAGTTGTAGAGTTGCTATGGAAATTGTGTAGTGTAAATGGAGGGGTTGTATATTGCGTTTGTGGCCTTGACCTCCGTTTTCTGCTCTATTGAGATCCACTTTGATCCCCATTGAAGGGCGTACTGAAAAGCATGTGATCAACACGTGCACTTGGAGCAGTGTGATGGAAATGTAATTTTGTAAAGTGCATCTGATCTTGGTTAGTTTCATGCACACTCCGGTGCCAAAAGTTGAAGGTGTTGAGTGTTTGAAATACAGTGCAACAATCTACAGAGGAAAGCATGTCATTTTAGCTCAACAGTTAACTTGAAAAATCCTGTGGAGAGAGCAAACGATTTATTTATTTTCGTATGGGAATATTTTAATTCTTTCCATGTTATGTTGCCTCATTGAATAAAGACATTATCTTCTCACCTCCCATGTGATACCACAATTATTCTAAGGTTTGTGCTGTTCTATTTAACGTTGATGTGTCAGATGAAAATCATCAGATATGAAATCAGAGGCGAGGCGAGGTGTTGTGGTTCAACCCCCCCTCCCTCTCATTCATTTCCTGTCTCTACACTGTCCTGTCAAATGAAAAAGGTGAAAAAAAAAGCCCCAAAAATATCTTATAAAGATGCAAGTATATTTTTGTTCTATTTGCTTTGCATGTACATGTACTTGCATGAAGCAAGTACAGTAGGAGAAAGCAAAGAGGAGGGGTAAAGCTTGAAACATTACACAGCTCATTTAAAGGTAGTTGTTGTTAAAAGTAGTTGTTTGGTCTAGAACAGAGGTTCCCAAACTGTGAGGCGGAACAATTTGAGGGGAGGCGCGGAAGGTTGACTCAAGAAAGAGAGAAAAACAGTATAAAATCAACTTAAATCATAGAAGAGATGATAAATGTTTGGGATAGTGGAAAGTATTATTGATCCCTATGTGAGAATGTATTGCACCAAACTTCATAATGTAACTAATGCTAGAAACAGCGCCACCAGCCGAGCTAGGTTTTCTGAAAGGATTCTGTTTTGCTGCAATTTTTATTGATAAATCATTGCATTGCATAGTATAGCACCGATATAAGTGGCTTAACTGTCAATATTTGAAATGATTGTCAGGCGGGGAGGCGAGGGGGGTCGCGAAGGTGTCACTGATTTCGGAGGGGAGGCCCACAATGATGGAGTTTGGGAACCCATGGTCTAGAACACCCATAGAAATAGGAACAGGATGTTTTAAGAACATCAAGTCTAGTGGTACATCAAGTGGTACACCCATGATCGACTTCACTCTCTTCAATATTTAACATGATGTTTGACTGTCCAACCAAGGAGACCTGACTTGGGACAATCACACTGTCCTGATTCTTAGGAAACCTCAGCAACGTCTCTTCCACCTTAGACAACTAAGGAAGTTTGGCATGCGAACAAAGATCCTGAAGGCCTTTTACAAAGGAAGCACAGAAAGCATCCTAACTGGAAGCATCACTTCATGGTTCAGAAGGTGCTCCACCAAAGCATCTGTGGTTGTGATCTACCCTCTATGCAGGACTTGTATGAGACGAGATGCATAAGGAAAGCCAAGAGAATCATGAAAGACCCCAACCATCCGAGCCATGCCAGCCATGGACTGTTTTAGTCGCTACCATCTGGCAAGCGATACCATAGTCTTAAGGGTCAGACCACCAGACTCCAGAACAGTTTTTTCCACCAAGCGACAAAGCTTATGAACTCTGAAACACCCTTAGCCTGTCAGTCTTTTCATTACTTTATACTCCATCTCACACACACACACACTCTCTCTCTCTCTCTCTCTCTCTCTCTCAAATTCAAATGGGGCTTTATTAGCATGACTGCGTGTAGATACAGTGTTGCTTAAGCAGTGATAAGACAAATACAATAACATTACATACAAATAACATACAAGTTCCAATACATCAGTAGTAGTACAGAATAGTACAGTAATGTGGTTTGAGAAAAAAAAAAAGTGTGTGCGTGTTTGTCTGTGTGTATGTGTGTGAGAGAGAATAAGCATGCATGTGTAGGCATATGTTTAATCTCTATTGACATAGGCATCGAACATACTAGGTTTCTTATATGGACCTTCACAGACAACATTTAATTCATGTCGAGTCCCTCAGGTCATGACACTTTAAGATATATTGGCCTGCTAACGCAGCAGAAGGCCCTTCATCGAGCAGTATGGACATTTTGTTTTTGGTTTCAAGTTTTTCAAAATTTTAAATGGATTTTTGGAATCTGGTGAAGTATGTTTGTCTTAATGGGTCATATTTTCTCTCTCTCTCGACATACTATTATTTTTATTTTGAGGAGCAAAAAAAAAATAAAAAAATTACTCATACATTTATAGTGAGATGTAATGAAGACGATCTTGAATCTTGAATCAGAACTTTAGACAACAACCTACAGCTTGACTCTGTAATGTTATGGGACAGTATTGTGTTTTAATTTATTTATAACACAATATACTGTATAAATATTGTGTTATTATTTATTATATAGGCTAATTATAGTTATCCTTAGCCATCACCATAGACAAACTCGTCTGTCACGTTACGTATGGTAACTATTGGATGTACTTGTTCAGCATGTCCCCTTGAGCTGCAGAACTGCCTAAGGTTGCTTCCTGAGAAACTGCAAGGAGTTTTTCCTTGCCTCTGTTACTTTTCGGTGCTCCTGTCTGTAAAGCGCCACTAGACAATTGTAATTTATTTGGCGCTGCACAATTAAAATTTAACTGAATGTCAAAAGTGCTGTGGCTCTATGTTAAAGTTGCATGACTGGAAGAGTGCAAATGTGTGGGTAAAGTGTAATTCCCCTTAGGCAGCAGTGGTGTGCCTACCTGGGGACAGAAACTCAGAATACTAACAGACTTGGTGCAGGCCTACACCTGAATTAAAGTTGATTTTCTCCGGAGTGGAGAGTCATACAGTTAGCCTTGCAAGCCAACCCCACACAACAAGAAACTGGGGGGTCTGGCACAACACGATTGGCAGTGTGGACGGGGTAATCAGTTATCTCAGGGGTAGGGAACCTATGGCTTGCAAGCCAGATGTGGCTCTTTTAATGGTTGTATCTGGCTCGCAGACAAATCTTTAATAAAAAGAATGATAACATTAAAAATATAAAACATTTTCATGTAGGCCTATTTCAATCCATTCATCTATCTATTTCAGTCCAAGGTGACTGGAATAGCAATTGTGAGAAACGGAAAACCATTCACAGATAGACAGTATGCCAAAACACTCAAGACATGCCTCTATATTGTATGGCTCTCATGGAATTAAATTTTACAATATGAGGCTTTCGTGGCTCTCTCAGCCAAAAAGGACCCCTGAGTTATCTGTTAAAGGTCCCATATTCTGCCCTTTTCACAACAAGTGAAAAGCTCCTTGAGCTCCACTGAACATGTTTCTGAAGGAGTTTTTTTTTTTTTTTTTTTTAAATATCTTGATCCTTGCAACTTCCTACACCTTGTGTTCAGGATGGACCATAATCACAGGCAGCTGTTCTATCTGATAAGTGGGGATAGGTGGGTGAAGTCCCACAAATATCCCAAACTGTGATGTAATTGAAATTTGAATTTGAATTTGAATTTGAATTGGGAAAATCCTAAACGGATGGTTTAGGCACACAGCAGTTGAACAGTTTCTATCGGTGGTAAATTGGCTTTTTTAATAGAGGCTTTTTTTTAAATCAAACTTACAGTATATGTTGAGGCAGTAGATATGTAGAGGCAGTGGCTCTGGAGCTATAACCAATCAGAGCATTATAGTCAGCATGACATAAGTTTATCGTGCAATGTAAATTATTTATCGACTGAATGGCCATTCAAAGCGCTGAAGATGTAGACTACACAAAAGACAAAGTTGCGATGGTTGAGTGTGTAGTTCTAGGGTCATCTGCATCCTCACAATTTGATTGGCCCAATGCTGTTTGGATTTTCCGCCTTGCAAAACAACAATTGACTACACTGACCCTGACCCTGCAAATTCAATTCACTAGGCTATCCTACACAACATTTTCCTGAAATGGGTAGGAGGGTTAATCTGGTCCTTACCCGCCTGTGAGTACGATTCTCTCCATCAAACAGTCTGGAAATTGCCTGGGAGTACCCATTTCATTTCACTCTGCAAAGCAGCATGGTGACCATGGCTGATTTTCTTGCCTGCTTTAGGGATCCAATCACAGAACAAAAAGGGACTAGTACAGCGCTCGATTGCATTTTACGTTACGTGGTGGCTCTGGTATTGGCTCTGAGCTGTACCGACACTATGATAGACATTCGTAGCACCCAATAAATGGTTCTGGACAATCGTAAATGACGCTTCCGCTACGAGAAAAGCAATAAGTGGGTCTCCAGACTAAATATCACTTGTGATTATTTAGTTTGTGCGATAGCCAGGCAAGTCTGGAACACTGTAATAGGAATTAGTTTCTGTTTGGAAATGACTTATAGTATTCTGTGTGCTGTAAGTTCAAGCTCTCACATTTACAACTTCTGCTTTCAGTAGTAAACAGCCCGCTGGCTAGTTTCTATCTGTTTTGACATTGTAGTGGCAATGAGTCTTCAAGATCATGGATGTTAATGGTGGGCCGATTTTGTTAATTTGAAAGTAGAGGGGAAAATAACGAACGAGTTCCTACTGTATACTGTTGAACTACAAGCTTCGCTGGACTACAAGCAACCTGCCAGACACGTTCTCTGTCACCGCTCTCAGCTTTTTGCTGATTGGCTGAACCATATGCAAACCAAACAATGTGAGTTGGGCCAGACTTGTCTTACAGGAATCTTTTCTGATTATGTTGGTCTTGTTTATTTCCCCTTCCATTGTTGATGATGTATGAACCAAAAAGTCCAAAGGAATCAGTCAGGATTATGGGCTGAGTAAACAGACTGGGGCCTAGTGTTAAGAAGAAACTCCCTCAAAACCATAAATAGTTGTGAAACATACAGAAAACTATTCAACTATTTAGGTGTTAAAAATGTATATTTAAAAAAGTATAGGCTTTTCCCCGTGGCTCTTTGACCCAGGAGCTGTATTTATGTACCTGATGACTACATAAATTGGTTTCATATTCTATACTCAACATCCTATTCTTTTGAATGTGATCTCAACCAGGGGTGGCTTGTGATAGGCTACAGGTGTCCTAGGCCAGGTGCATATGGCACTAAACTTCAGGGCCATATTGTGCATTTCTTTATTTTTCTTCAGTTTTTCAATTGTATTTGTGGAAAACAAACTCAGATCTGGCACAGGATGGCTGAAGCCAATAACAGACAAAACAATATGTAAGACATAAGTAGACCTGTACTAGCCTACAGCAATGGCTATAAAATGAGGAGGTAGTGAGGTTGAGGTAGAACGTATTAAATTAAAAAATTGCCGCAGAGAAGTAAAGTGTAAGAGTGCAATCCAGTTCAGTGGGCTTTGCGTCCTGTTGTTCAGACTGCTTGGAGGAAGAAGCTCTTCCCAATTCTGGGCAAGGTGTGGGCAGTTATAGTGCGGAACCCCTCTACCTGATGGCAGCAAGTGTTAGATGAGAGGGAGAGGGCCCCAGTCATTTTTTCAGTTGTAGCCTACTCCTCACAATCCTCTGCAGGGCCTTTTGTTTTGCAGCAGTGCAGTTGGCATACATAATATGGCACTAGCCTACTGTGGATACTCTTGTAGCCAATAGAAAGTAATAGTCATGTACATGTTGAACATTAAAGGTGAGAGCCAGGAAGGTCTTAATTTATCTTCCATCACACCTATAATATACTTTACAATATGAAATATTTTCCAAACCTCTGATCCGGGGAAAAGTTTAGTAGGGATAACCTTCTTAATTTTCGTTCTTTACAGTATGTAGGTCGGATTAGTGCATGGCCTAACTTACCTGGTTAGGGTAAGGTTATGGAAAATCTCTGTTCTATCTGTGGATACTGTGTATCTTCTTTGACTGAATGTATCCAGAGACACTTATGTATCCAATGTGCTTGCACGATTCGGCTGAGCATTTGGTTGCAGAGATAACCATCCCATGACCAACACTTTTCACGTTGTCTACACTGTTGTTTTCCCGTAGGCTACTTCAAGCTGTCGCCTCATTGAAATACAGCACAGTGTTGTGCAATAACGAAGTTGCCTCCAGCAACCTGGGCACGAAACACGGATTGCCACCTCCTTGGCTGTGTGAGCTGTCAGCTCTCCTGCTTTTTTGGATAGCGGTCTAGTACAGCCAGCTGACGCTGTAGGCTAACGCGAAGATCCTTGAAGATGTGCAACAACGTGAAATGCTATCAATTTAAATCGTCATAGAATCGCATTTTCGCATGCTCCCATCATCTTTTTTCCATATACAACCGACATGGATCAAGCAAATGGATACAATTTGTTTACGAACACGTTTAGCTGTGGTCAATGATAAAAGCTAGCAAGTGTTATCATTAACGTTAACGTTACTGCAGTCATCTATGCAGTCATCCCACGCTAGCAGGATAGCTATGTAGCTTGCAAGCTAACTGTTACCTGCATCTGACATGTAACTTCAGGAAGGTAATGCTAGATTACAATTCTAATTAAATAGTATTAACTTCGTTTAATTAAGATCTGCATCGGTGATCTGTAGCTTTATGCGCAACAGCCCACCTAAAGCACCAAGTACTACTGCGATCAACGGTGAAGGAGTTAAAGGTAAGGTTCCTTTGTCAACCTAAATTAGCTGGTTTATCAGCGCTAGCTAGTTTTTTTGCCAAAATGAAGGGCTGATGCATTACTACTAATGTTATCATAACATCAATTTAGTTCTCTCTGTCGTCACCTTAATAGTACATATATGTGATTTCGAAATTGTAAACGTTATTGTGGTTTCATTTGTAACATTGTGGTTTTAACTTGACATTGTCTCGTTAAGTGTAGTTAGCGATGGCTAGCGTTGTATTTGTATGCACATAGAGAAATCGTGCTATGTTAGCTATGCGCTAACTAGCACGATACCTTTAGCTAAAATAAGGAAGAGTATGCCATAGATCCCGTATAACGTTAGCTAGCAAGCTAACATTAGACAAGCCTGCATTGAAAGTCGATACCATATGTACAGATAACATCAATGTTACATGCTGTAAAAATGAAAATGTCGTTTATTGTGTTCCCAACCACTCCCTGCAGCCTCTGCTAGCGAGACCATGAAAGGATTTTCCCCCTTTTGGTATTTGATATAGCTCATTGTTTAGCGCAGTAACTTCATATTACCGCGGTCAGCAAGGTTTGATAAGAAATATAATTTTCAAAGCATTCTTGCTTTTTTGGCAAACCTTACTCGATTCAATGTTCACTTTAGAAGTAACTTAACGTTAACTAGGAAAAAGCGGGGCAAAGAGGTAACGTTAGCCACTTAATCGACATCATTTGACCTGCCATGTCGCGTCCTTGTATTATGACTAATGTTAGACCATGTTGTGCCATTTTGTGTGTATAATGAAATGAGACCATATACGGGTGTCTTTGTCTGAGGTTGCTGTTAATCTACCCGAATACACTTGTGCTGTAACTACCTTCAAATCAGTAAACTAGTTAACTTCACGTTACATGTTGTGGGTATTTTGGCTGAAGCGTGTGACTTCCGTTTTCCTGGTGAAAAGAAAAGATTAGCTGCAGATGCCATGGCTTCAGACACAGGATGTCAAACATCGTATCAGCTCTCTACTGCAAGTAACGTCAACAGCTGACTACCATCAGATTGATGAGGGATCTGGTGGAATAGGTTGTTTGACAATCAGGCATCACAAGGCCATTCTCTCTCGTGGATATGACCTAATAGATAAAGAGAATGTTGACCTGTAACGTTAATGGTCCATGCGCTTGGACTCTTTCTTGTGAAAAATGTAACTTTTGCTCGGATGTTTCTGCTTGTTACCTTTTTAGGCATAAAGGTGTTGTAATTACAAATTCCAACACAATGTAAAATCAAAGATCTTTCAGAATCCTCTCTGGTAAAATTCAGGGAAACACAAGGATGTTGTGTAACTGCAGTCCATTCCAGTCCAGAGGTGCAGTAGGCCTACTTTAAACAATGGAATCTCAAAACTATTTGATAGTGTGTAAGGTGTTTGCCACTGCATGGTTGACTGAGTACTGAAATGCAGTACAGGTGGTGGCAACAGTAAAGACCAGACTGAATGACAACATGGATAGGTGTTAATTGAATCCACAGCTGTTTTTAATGCGCTCCAGTACATTATGCATCAGAAGCATGCAGGCAGTTTGCACCATATTTGCTCTGATTACAGCACACCAAAGCTATTAGTTTTTTACTCAGGCCACATTTCAAAATCAAGAACTTTAGCGGGGCCGCACATTTGCAGTGGCCAGTAACAATGGGTAATGACACTTCAAGTCAGCACACACTCTATTCAGAAAGCCCAAAATAAAAAACTTCCAAGAGGCAACATCTGGTCCTGGTACATGTGCATTAACTGCATTAACTTAGCCTAAATAATAAACTTTCTTGTTATCTTTATTTGTGCTGCATAATCAATGCTTATCACAATGATTTCAGGGGGTGCCAAAGTAATCAGTTTCATGAGTATTGTCATCTGTTTCTGAGAGACTATTTGAAGTTACGTTCTGAGGTCTTGTGAATGGTGTTTTACTTTTTTGACTGGAAATCAGTCTGGGCCACATAGAGGTGGCGTCTGGGCCGCATGTGGCCCCCGGGCCTCCTTTTGAATAGGACTGGTCTACACTCTTGCTGCATGTCTGTGGCTATTAGACAAAAAAAAAGCTCTTGTAGAAGGCAAAATACTAGCCTACTTATCTTAAAATGGCAAGGCATCATGGCAAAGTCGTAGGTCTATCTTGAGTATTTCAGTTTAACTTTCAATGATAATTAATTGAGTGCTGCGTTGTTAACTTTGATGTTACTTTGCATACCAAAGGGCGCTGGAAAAAATATGGCGATTGTGTTTAGCGCATGGGAAGCCTAGAAAAGCTTTTTCCTGTCATTTACTTTTTTTATTTAAGCTAGGCTACTTGAAACATTACTTTTACTAGTAGAACATGTATTTAAAAATGGTTTAATAATAGTAACTAAGTTAAATATCCAAATATTTCTTGTAACTGTCTTTATGTGACATTTCTGAGATTAAAAATATGTTAATTTGATAAAAGCAGCTTTCCAGTGGCTCATTTCATTTCGTTCCACCAGATAGTCAGTAAGAGCATAATACAGTTTCTTTTTTCCCTGACACTGAGCTGTGCGGGCCAAATTCAGCCAAAAGAGTGAGAAACGGAAGCCATGATATTGCACCCGGACATCACCAACCTCAAGTTGTAGATAACAAAACATTTTTTTATACGAACTGTAGCAATTTATTTTATTTTTTTTTATTGGAGCATTGATTTGATTGATTGCAATTAAGGTGTGAATATCCTATTGTGAATATTATGAATATGCCTTTTTAAAGGTGTTAATGAGAGAGTTTACTGACATAGGCTACATCATGGCATGTATCTATGGACAACTCCTTGCCATCACCATCAAGCTACATGTGGCTTGTGGTTATGGGGAAATCATGTTCTCTGGATCTTTTTCTCAACTACAGCATGCCAGATATATGAGCCATTCCATCTTCTGTCACCCAATGCCTCCCACCTGACCAACTCAGAGTTTCCTGAAAAAAAATCTAGAAAGAAGAAGATATAGTTACATCAAGAAGAATCTAAAATATTTGGTCTCTAGTGTCAGCAGTTTTCTCTTTTTGGCATCATACTCTGAAAGGCCATTTTTACACAATATCTGAAAACCCTCACCTGTAGTCTTCAAATTTTCTTCAATATTAAACGATTTCATGTTTGTTCATGGTTTACAACATGAAAAAGCTGGTTTCATATGTTCAACTCCCATTCAAGGGCCTCTGTGTATATTTATTTGGAGCCATCATGGCTCAGTTGGCTAAATCCAGGGACTCGGGTTGGATTCCGACCCGAGGTAATTTCCCAACCCCTCCATGTCTCAACCTCTCCGTGTCTTAATGTATATAAATCTAAAAAATATATCATATATGATGAAGGGTTTTTTTGCACAAATTGAGTGTATCTGCTAAAGTCAGTGAGAAATGTGCTGTTAAGACAGTGACTTGTCAGTATGAAGCAATTGTTGGAAGGTTTATTTATATATGGTATTAGATTTCTACAAGTATGGTTAATATTCTCCTTTTTTGTAGGCAGCCTGTAGGTTGAGCAGCCTTGGGTGTGTGAACCCCCAGTTCCTCCAATGATCCCCATTAATTCCATGAAACCTGGGCTGCCTCCAACACCACACAGGTAACAAAACTGCATGCATGTAACAAAACTGAATAGTCGACACCAACCTGAAATACTAATCAAACACACAAAATTGGAAGTAATATTTTTCATTAGATACAATTATCCATTGTCCTTTGTCACTGCAAACGCGTTGGGTCATCCCATTTCAAAATGGAAAGCAATATGTCTGTCACCATAGTAATAAACCAGTCCCACCCAAATTTAGAATAACCCATTTTCATTGAATTGATTATGTGGACAGCTATTATATATTTATAACAATTTATAGCTATGCTATGATACTATCATTACAAGTATTACTACTATTACTTATTGTAGTAGAAATTTTAGGCCCATAATCACATTCACATGTCACTAGGACATTTTACCCACTTAATTAAGATGATTGGTGCTGTACCTCTTAGCTGTAACCCCAAAAAAGTTGCTACATATTACATACGTTTATAAAGGCAAGGTTAAAGAGCAGTTAACAATGTACCAATGTGGCTGCATATGATTTATCATTATAACTCTAATGTGTTAGTTTGACTCTGAGTATTTTTGTTTTTCCTTCCATGGTCCTAGTGACGGCTCCTACCCCTATGACCCTGCATCCTGGCAACAACAAAGCAATCAATCGGCAGGATCCCTCTCTGTGGTAACCACAGTGTGGGGTGTGAGTAATCCTACGCCAAATCAGGTAAGGTCCTGATCTACTTGTGACTTGATGTCCACAGTTTTAGTTCCACTAAGAACAATGACTAAGTTGTGACTTGACAGGTTCTGGGCACTCCTATTGGACCTGGTGGGAATCACCAGGGTGGTGCTATGATGTCAAGTGGAGGCCCTGGTGTGAACTCAGCTCAGTTCATGGCACAGCAGGGTTACCCTGATGCTAATAAGGGCTACATGCAGCAGGGTGTCTATGGGCGAGGAGGGGGAGGATACCAGTCGGGACCTGCTTATGGTGGAAGGTGAGTGTGTGT
Source organism: Sardinella longiceps (assembly GCA_027497455.2). NCBI lineage: Eukaryota > Metazoa > Chordata > Actinopteri > Clupeiformes > Clupeidae > Sardinella > Sardinella longiceps. Next base: position 1,011,800 of record JAODXP020000019.1, on the reverse strand, counting down.
GTGTGTGTGTGTGTGTGTGTGTGTGTGTGTGTGTGTGTGTGTGTTACAGTAGTCTTGGGGCGAGTTCAGTCAATCAACCCATTTGCTACAGTTTACTAATTGAACAAGGTGTTTGGCCACAACATAACACAAAGTTTTGCAACAAATAATTATCTTTCTTTTGGTGGATGTGTCAAAAAAGCCAACTATCAGCATTGAGGTGTTTCAAAAGTCCACCACATTTAAAGGAGTAATCCGGTGTGATAAGGACTTAAAGTATATTGCAACATAATGAAAGTTTGAACATTTGCCATGGAGAATAACTTTGATATGTTTGTGCAGGCTGGAGAAGACCGCTTGTTAGTTGTACCTTCCGGGGGCATCCAGATAGGTGTTTTAAACCATAGAAAGGTTCAAAATAGTTCAGTGACAATGACAGTACCAGCATTTAAAACCAGGCATTGAAGACTTAGTAACTGTATAGATAGCTACTTACCACCTAGATGGGTGCCCCCAGAAGCTACAACTAGCAATTGGTCTTCTCCGACTTGTATCAAAATTCTGCTCCCCAGCAAACGTTCCAACTTTTTATGATGCGGTAATATACTTATCGGTCCTTATCACACCAGATTTCTCCTTTAAGACAATGAGCACAGTATCTCCAGTTGGAAAACAAGAGGTAAGAATCGAGAAGAGACCTCCCCATATTTATATGAATTTTATTAGGCTTGGACAAAAACACAAAGCAAATCCGAGAAAAATCTCTGCTACCAATCTCAGCTTGCTTGTGTGAGAAACATAGCTTTAAGCTCACCTCTGTTTCTATGGAGTTAACCGTGTTGCTACAATTCATGCATCTTGAACTCGACCCTGATGTAGGGAATCTTAGTAGTAACTGGAGTGACAGTGGGCAGGCCCTATGGGTTTGGAGATACAAGAACTGTAGTAGTTGAGTGCAGCTGTTGAAACTTTAAATTTGCTATTACACCACATTACAGTGAGCACCAGTATAGAATTTGAACTAATAGATTCTCAAAATGATAACCTATCTGGCTTTATTGAATGTTTTTGTTGTTGAAAAATATCTTATTTTTGGCATTTTCAGTTATTCTGGAAATGGAGGGGCCTCCATGGGCATGCCTCCCCATGGGGCTCGATCCACGGACTTTACACAAGCTGCAGCCGCCGCTGCTGTAGCTGCCGCCGCCGCCACGGCAACGGCCACCGCCACGGCAACTGTTGCTGCCATACAAGAGAAGCAGAACCAGGAAATGAACTATGGCCAGGTAGAGGAAATGCTTGTTTTACTACTCTTGTCATTTCTCCAGTAACCTAGGAACTTGCCCTTTATACCTGAGGTTTGGCAGATGATTCCAATTCTATGATTCACATTTTGCAAATGTTTAATTGCCTCCTGACAGTGGAATACATGAAATGTGTTAACTTTTGAGTTGTCTACACTGCAGCTTTGCAGTCACTTGCATAGTATTAATTCAGCGACCACAGGTGGTTGAAGGTTATAATATACAGAACCTCTTAGGCATAAGTTTGTTTGCATGTTCTGAGTAATGCAAGACATTCAATGATTGTACACAACGGGTGACAAATGGAGGCATTTGGGTCAAATATCTGCAGGTGGGCGGGGAAAAAAAGATGTGAAAATGGAATAGAATTTGTCATACATACGTTACCCATTTTTCTTTGTATTTTTAGATGGGTGCCTCTGGCCCGTATGGCTCCCAGTTCCTTCCACCCTCTGGGTCTCGATATCCTCCTGGGATGGGGCCCTCACGCCCCCCCTCCATGGGCCCTATGTTTGCCCAAGGCCAGAGGATGCCCCATCACCCCTCCTATTCCGTTGGGCAGCAGGGGCCCCCACGGCTCCAACAAGGTCTCAAACGGCCCTACAACTCCGAGGTACTGTTTAGGTTGTGAACCTACCACCTGTTTGTGAGATGAGAGTTATAAACTTTTACCCCTTTTTAATGCTGTATCAGTGTTTATAGGACATTGACAAACAAAAAAATCTGATTTCACATGCAAGTCTTTGGAGAGTGCACATCATGAACATATGGTTAGCATTGAGTTCTCAGCATTGTATTGGGCAGTAGGCATCATCCTCAACCTTTATTGCCTTACTCTCCTAACTGCCCACTATTTTCCTAGCCAAGACTAAACAGAATCACATTAGAGACTTACTTGGTGTCTCTGCAAGGTGCAAATGGAAATCAGTAGGCTGCGGCAGATGTTGATTGTTTTCTCTTGGATCACTTTAAATCACGTTTATTTAGCATCTATTCATTGGATTATAGCAAAGATATGTTGCGCAATTTTTATTTTCCTTTTAGTGAGGAGCGTTAGGCCGCTACATTACTGACAATCAGACTCCATTATAACTTTATGATCATTTCATGAATGGCACTAGCTGAACAAGCCAGCTGAACGCACCATACTGTGTGTTGTTGCAGACATTAAGTTATTAAATGTATCGTCTAAGTTGTCAAGCGAAGCGAAATCAGGGGTGTGTTTTCCAAAAGCAAACTTTAGTTAGCTGCTATGTTGGTTGCAAAGCAATTTTCCATTGACAACTAACTAACTAGTTAGCAACTACGGTTTTGGGAAACGGACGCCAGGGCCAATATCCAATCCAAATATCATATCAATGCATCCTAGTCTTAATTTTATGAACCCTTTTCCAACATCAGGACTAACAACATGAATGTCACTCCTTTTCTCCTATCCAAGGGTTATCCTGGTCCGCCCTATGGTCAAGGTCCAGGCTCAGGTCCTTATCCTGGGCAACCTATGCAGTACTCTGGTCAGGCCGCCTCGTCTCCCTCCTATCCTGCAGTTCAACAGCAAGGCAACATGGGACAATACCCACCTACACATGGAAACCCTGGCCAGTATTATAAAGTAAGGATAAACATTTTGGATTTTTTGGAAACAAAAAGTTGGATAATCATACTGATATTGCCATTTGAATCAATGAATCTTGAAGGCGTGAATATTTATACTTGTTGTTTTGCAAGTATTAGTAGTTCAGTATTTGAAAGTTGGTAGCTGTGAGAATATAATATACCATAATCACTTGACCTTTTACAGGAGGCATTCTCATCCCTGTATGAATGAAGCTATAGATATTCACTCCTAAGGGTGCTTGATCTGCTAGAGTGGTCTACAGTATCTATCTACCTTACTAAAAATGGATACCTACAGTATTAAACACAATAAAAAAAATATAATGCAGAGTAAACAGAGAGGTAGGGGCGCACATCAATCGACCTGCTCCTCCCTAACACAAATCCAAGTGCTACTTTAAGGGAGAATGCCTATGTACTTTATATGCAGACTAGGCTTTCTTTTTACTTATTAAGCAAGGTTTTGCCATGTAAATTGTCAAAAACATTGTCAATTCTTGGTCACAATTGCTGACATTTAGTTTCAATAGACATAACTGTATAGTAACACTAGTCACTACAGCTAGGTTACAGAGCTGGAACTGTACTTCAGTGACTTCGGTTTGACTAAACAACCGCTTCTGTCCTACTTTACTTATTTTTTGGACAAATATTTATGGATGGTTTGTGTGAATGGACACTGTCAACCACTTGCTGGTCGCTGAAAGTTAGCTTGAATAGCTTGCGTCACCTGTGATATGGCATTAACAATGGCTAGCTAGCATGGATTTACTTTTGTTGGGGTATTACATGCTGATCCATTGCCAGTATGTCCTGTTTTCAGTTTCGGGTTTAAGGAAGTAACCTAATGTTACGTTTTTCTAGAGGCTGCTTAGGCCATCCTTAGAAATATGTTTGTTTGCTGTAACATCAAAATCAGATTTTTTTTATTTATTTTTTTTGACATGATTTGTGGGGAAAAAAATTGTTTACTTGGTTCTTTTACAATATTATGGCCGGCAAATCGCTTTTCGGTCGGGTTACAGCAAACAAGAATAATTTTAATGATGGCCTTAGCATTCTCATTGGTCAAATCGCCTATCAATCTAATTCTGGCTAACGGTAATTTGCTATTAACTGATAAATAATATAGTTGCTAATTTCAGTGGAAACCAATATGGAACAAAACAGGCACAATATGAATTTTTGAATCATCTTTGGAATTACCCATTACCTTTCCCCTATGGTCTATAAAGGAACTTTCAACATTTGAACACTAAAAAGAGGTGCTAAAAAGATTGTATGTGTTCCAGGCAGAGCAGTTCAATGGACCAGGCAACACTTCACTGAATACTTTAGCCGGGAGCGCTGGAGGACCATACAACACATTTAACCAGGTCACAGTGAATGGGGTAAGTTCTGGAGATGCTTCCTAAACATCACTAATATGTGTTTCTACAAGCCTCCAGTAGCAATGGGAATTTACAGTAATAACATTTGCTGAATTAATACAGGGAAAATGAAACAAAAATATAGAGATATGATATTAGAGATCACATAGGTCGATTACAATTTGCAGCAAAAACTTGTTTTTTTTATACTGCTAATGGTTATGGTCTGAATTAGAGTGCAAGTCACTCAATAAAGATTCATGTATGTAATAGTAACAGAATTAGTGCAATGTACCAGATTTTATTGTTTATTTCTATTGGTGCTCATATTTAAGTAAGGTAAGTATTTTCTCCTAATAAATTTGTATTAATTCTGTTACCCCTTTTAGCCGAATAGGGCACTGCCCAATTACCCCAGCTCACCATTGCCTGGAAATCCCACTCCTCCGATGACTCCAGGCAGTTCTATAGCCCCTTACATGTCTCCGGGCCATGATGTCAAGTCCCCTTACTTGACTGATGTCAAGCCAAATGTCAACACCCTGCAAGCTCCTGCTCCTCCGCCCCCCACAGGTGAGACGCACACTCTACAGACAAATGTGCTCATGCTCAGTGCATGCCGTTTTGTGGAACCTAGCTTCCTAATCAAGAACCCACCTAGATCAGTTCTGCTCAAAAAGTAAAAAACAGCTTCTAATGATAAATTGACATGCGTAGGCTTTAGCAGCTGAATATCACAACTGATTTTCTTGAGCGCTGCAAATGATCACAACCACTTAAAAATTAAGCTGTAATAAATGGCTACAAAAGTTATCTTCCCTTCCCTGCCCTGAGTTTTGCATTCTCATGGCATGTGAAATTAGTCACGTTCTTTAAATAATGAATTCTGTCGCTTGTAGTTGTGGTTATGTTTTCATCATCATTTCAGCCCTCCACTTTTTTATTTGATTTCTGACTATGCTATCGTCCATCACCTATTTTTACTCATCATCAGTTGGCAGAAAAGTGGACATCGCTCATCTCTACTAATCTTCTCTACTTATTTTGATGGGACCTAACTGATATCCTTGAAATAGTTTGATCAAAATTTCTATCTTGCCTGCGCAAACATAAACAATGAACAAATGAGCATGAGTGTGAGCACAGGTTTTTGCTTTTGTGCATAGAAATTGTGATTTGCCATCACCTATGTCTCTGATAAGTATTTAAAAAGAGTCTGGTGTGCCATTCACTGAAAAAATGGCTAAAATGTGCAGTCATGTTGGTGCTGTTCCCTAATTCCTCTTTCAACCTCCCATATAGCCAATCAAGTAGACGAACTGCGCCTTACATTCCCTGTGCGTGATGGGGTGGTATTGGAACCGTTTCGCCTGGAGCACAACTTGGCTGTTAGCAACCATGTCTACCAGCTTCGCGAAACTGTCTTCAAAACACTTATGATGAGGTAAGCAGAGGATAATCAGGATGCTGTGCTTTGGTGGATTCAGCTACTTGATGTATTTAATTACAATCCACCTTCTGTTTTTTTTATTTTTTATGTCAAATTAAAGGAATATACCGGAGTGAATTCAAGCATAGCCCTGTTGAAAGAGTTTGCTAAATGCGCTAGTTAGCGAGTGGAACAAAATAATTTGGTACAGCACAGACCGAACGCGAACGCAGAAGCTATATACATACACACTATACATTGAATCAATGGGACCTGACTGTTGGAAACCGAAAGTAAGATCTGAGGTTACATTAACTCAATGTAAAGTGTTTCGCGTTCGCGTTAGGTCTGTGCTGTTCGAAATTGTTTCATTTCATGCGAAATGTATTGCTGTTTGAAGGCTCGTGCAGCAGGACTATGCTTAAACTTACTCCGGTATATTCCTTTAAGTCCATTCCTGATATACCATCCAAAAAAGATTGGTTCTTTCCTGTACCTTCAGACTTGCACAGACACTCACTAAGATAATTGTAATTTGGCCAATCAATAAGTTGTATTAGCAGCATAGAAGAATCTTGATGCATTTATGGTTTTGTGACCTAGTGCGATCAGGATTGGTAATGACCAACTACAGTATACGGTGGAGTTAGTGAAGTGGGCGGGTGTTTGTTTGGACGCCCTTGCCATAGAAAACACCTACAAAACGCTTTATTATTAATCTCATTTTTCACAACATGGAGCAAATTAACGTTGGAAAATGAAGTAGTTCTCATAAGCCTTTTTTCTTCTAAACTGTTGATTGCAAAAAACAATGTCTTTGGGAAGTTAAGCAAAGCCAGCAGCCTGAACCTAAAAATGGCAGTGAATCCAACGGTTATTAGTAGTACACTCGCCCAGTTCCCAAGCTCCATAGTTCTGGCAAGCATGCATATTACATTCTTCAGGTGTATTATCTTGTTTTGAAATGAACTTACTCTTTTGAATTCCATTCACTCAGACCAGATTTGGAACTGCAGTTCAAGTGCTATCACCATGAGGATCGACAGATGAACACTAACTGGCCAGCCTCTGTACAGGTAAGACCTGCTTTTAGAGCTATACCAGTGGGAAAGGCCTTCATGGTAATAAAGACTTGATTTAATTCACTATCTCTGATATTAGCATAAAAAAGAAACAAATGACCACTAGTGATTATAAATAACTGACTTTATTGAAATATAGACATACTATACATCTCCTTAAAGCAGAGGGTCTCAACAAGTAACCATCACAATCTCCCACCATCTCTCCTCTTCCACCTCTTATCAGTTAAAATTGTGAAAGATTAATTAATAGTTTTTGTCAGGAATGACAAAGAATGCAACATTTACATGTCTTTTCTCTCAGGTGAGTGTGAACGCTACTCCACTTACCATCGAACGTGGGGACAACAAGACCTCCCATAAGCCCCTCTACTTGAAGGCGGTGTGTCAGCCTGGACGCAACACAATCCAGATCACAGTCTCTGCTTGCTGCTGTGTGAGTACAACTTCCATTTGGTTACCGTCCCACATTCTTAGCCCTTTTTATTATGAGGATGAGCATTACAACATGGAAAAAGATTTTCAGCATCTTCTTTTCCCTCTTGTGCTATCTGTGTGTGCATGGACGCTGCTTGGGATGCCGATTCTCTCCAGTCCCATCTGTTTGTGCTGCAACTGGTGCACAGACCGTCAGTGCAGTCGGTTCTCCAAGGTCTTATGAAGAAGAGGCTCCTGCCTGCCGATCACTGCATCACCAAGAGTGAGTTTCTGCCACTGCGGAGTTACACGGCTCACATTTGGAATTGTTAGACTACACATGTTATTCAGCTAAGAACTACACTTTCTCATTGAGTTTTGTGTGTGTAAATGATAAGCTTTGTAGCATTTAGCTGTTGCACCTATGGGTAAAACATCTATCGGTGTGGCTGTGGAATGAACTAGAATTGATGTTCTTAGTCATCAGACTGGAAGATACCTTAAACTAGAACCGTAATAATCTACCAGCATCATGTGTGTTTTCTCCTTCCCTGCTTCAGTTAAACGGAACTTCACCAGTGGCACCATCCCAGGCTCTGTGGGGCCCAATGGAGAGGATGGGGTGGAACAGACAGCCATCAGGGTGTCCCTGCAATGCCCGATTACATTCCGTCGCATTCAACTGCCAGCACGTGGTCACGACTGTAGGCACATTCAGGTGAGAAGTTACACAGTGGTTACTGTACACATGGATTGTCTTGTGCTAAAGCCATTCTTGGTGTATTTCTAGCCCTGAAAGCCACTAAAATGTGTTCTGGTCTCCCCATCCAGTGTTTTGATCTGGAGTCATACCTGCAGCTGAACTGTGAGAGGGGAACCTGGCGTTGTCCTGTATGCAAGTGAGTCATCAGTTATGGCAAAATGACCCATCCCAAACCTCATTGACTATGTTCAATTAGCATAAGGTAGAATAAACTAGCTTAAATCTCAACCTACTAAAAGCAATTTCAGGGTTATGAAAATGGGGATGAAACATCAGAGATAATAATGTTGTCTTACATGTAATAATTTAGCATAGTTTACCTCACTATGTGTGTATGAAACATCCTATTAAAAGGATTGCTCCAAATAAACTTAAAGGAATTAGCCGGAGTGAATCAACACGTAGCCCTGTTCTTTTACCTTACTAAGCACTATTTATAGCCACCACAGCGTAGAACGAGATAGTGAAATGACAGCGGTCATTTCGGTACGGTAACAGAATGGGGCATGTCAAAAGGAAACCAAATCGATATGGTTTCGTTTTGACATGCTCCATTCTGTTAGCGTTAGCTGCCGTTTCGCCATCTGCACAATCAGTAGCACTTCCCACTGTAAAACAGCAGGGCTGTGCGTTGATTCACTTCAGCTAATTCCTTTAACACCAGGTTATTTACCCATGACAGTGAAACAAATACCGTAGAGGTAGAAGATGTTGACCAGGCCCTTGAGTAGTTTGCATGTGTTTCTGTTTACAGCTGCAACACAAAGCAGTTCCATGCTCCCAACACAAGCAAAACATCATTTTCTAACAACCAATAAAGCTCATAACGGCACCAAACTCCAGTAGTTGTATGAATGAAGTTCCTACAAAATCCAGAGAACTTTTATCAGTGTACCTGTACCAAGTCTAGTAAAATGACGATTTTGCAAGATGTACCTAACGCCTTCCTGTCTGGGCAAACTCGTACAAGTTGACAACCTCTCAAGGAGGTATTTATGTCACTGTCATGGGATCAATTATCTGCTGTTGGCTTTGCAATAGTTCATTCACGGCTTGGAATATTTCACTTGATTCTGTCATCAAGGTGAAATACAATAGCCACGAATACAGTTGGGTTTGAACCTTCCAGGAGTGTCATGCAATTGAAACCAAAATCACAACTTTGGCTTTGAGTTCACTTCAATTTACAGCTTCAGACATTTCCAAAATGATAGAAAACAGAAAACACTATCTAATAATTTCAAGTTGTAAGTGAAAAAGCACTCAAGAATCATCTGAAAAAAAATAAATGATCTTGATCACGAAGTTTGCTCATTTTGCCCTGTCTATATCCAGTGAAAGATGCCAAGAGAAAGTTGTAGCACTTCACCAATCAATGGCTAAAGTTTAAAGTTCCAAGCTTCACAAAGTGTTTCATGCTCCATGTTCTCTGCTCACAGTAAAACTGCATTGCTGGAGGGATTGGAAGTTGACCAGTATATGCTGGGCATTCTGATTTACATCCAAAAGTAAGTTTTTTCTATTCAATTATTCTGACACAACAGACTTTCAGTTAGTGATGATGTAGCTAATTCTCCGCCTGTCTCTTCCACTCCAACCACTCGCGCTGTTGTAGCTCGGACTATGAGGAGATCACAATAGATCCTGTGTGCAACTGGAAGCCAGTTCCAGTCAAACCAGACATCCACATCAAGGAAGAGTCTGATGGGCCGATTCTGAAGCGCTGCCGTACCCTCAGCCCTAGTCATATGATCCTGCCCAGTGTCATGGAGATGATCGTTTCCCTCGGACCTGCTTCAGTACCTGGACCTACCCCCAGCTCAAGCTCAGGACCTACCCCTTCCTCATACCCACCTATATCAGCTGGGGGCAATGGAGGGGCTCAGGACTACAATGCCGCAGGTATTATTGCAATTCCATATCGATTGGTGAGAATGTACAATGTTGTTGCTATTTTAACAGTAAATCAGTGCCTGTAGGCGTAAAATTAATCATTTGTAAAATGCAATGGAATGTATGTACTTTTTGATGATATGCAGAGGTGCCAAATGTCAAGTTGGGCATGTGTATAGTTTAAAGTGCTATGCGTCTGTGCCATGTCTGGCAGGTCAAGCATTCGCCAACCAGTCAGGCTTCACAGAATTCCAGAATTCACCTGGAACTCCAACCATGGGAGAGTTTCCCTCTGGCCGCTCATCTATGAGTTACCAAGCTGACCTTCCAAGAGGTGTCTCCGCAGAAAAGCAAGCAGGAGTTGCTCCAACACCTCAGGTTTCCATCTTCTTTTTCATCATTATTTCTGCATTACTGGTATAGAAGTCACACATTTCATATTTTACTGTTAGGAAATATTCTTCAGTCTGCATTAGGGGTGGGAATCCGTGAATCAAATTCTTTGTATCCCTCTTGACAGTTATCAGTTCCTTTTATCAATGTCTGTCTTTCAGACAGGTTTTTTTCTTTTTCCCAGACCAGTTTTTCTGAATACAAAATTGAAGTGGATAACACTTTTAGAGAGTTCCTTCATTCTCATAAGCTGCTACACCCTTAGTAGCATAGACTATCTTACTGGTTTATGTGTTGATACAGAACCTTCTACACAGTAAGGAATTGATAAGAGAATTGAGAAAGAATTGGACCAATCAGCTGAATCGACAGTGACATTGATAATAATAATAAAATCCAATCAATTCCCACTCCTAGTGCGCATCAGTCTAGTTCATCAGTGTTTGTGCTCTCATGCAGGGGGTCCATGCAGGAAGGATTGACGCCCACAATGCATTGCAGAGGCAGCAGCAGCAGCAACAACAGCAGGGTGTGCACAACAATGCAGAGGGTTCAGGAGTACCTTTACCTCCACACGCCTCCCAAAACCCTCGTCTGAACCCAGAAGGCTCCTTCGGATTTGGAGGCCCCTCAGGAGCAGAGATTCCAGATCCGGCTCTGGATGTAAGAACATTACTTTTTACATCATTAAACGTGTTTTACATAGATTTCAAACATCAACTCCCAAATAACATACTTCAATCATTACATGCACTTAAGTGGCCCTAATATGATTGGGATGTGACATTTCTCAGCTTATAGCGTTTGCACATGAATGCTGAACACTGCAAAGAAAGCTGTAATCAGTGTCGGGAATAATAGAATTGATCAAGTAAACAGGCCATAACCATGACCATAACCATAACTGGTCATTGCCAGCCCATAAACAGCCTCTTCATACAAGCGTCGGGGATCTCGGCTATTGATAAAAAGTTGTATGTTGGAGATATCTAAATTCAAAACGACTGAATCAGTGGTATTCTCACACTGCATTCGGAAGGGTCACTGAATGGCTCGGGCTTAATGCAGCCGATACAAACATGGGTCAATAGCCGGAATTCCAGACGAAGTCGTGGAGGGAAATGAAAATCGAGCAGAAGAATGTAAGAAGGCAACAGCCAGGCTAGTAAACAGTGATATTAACAGGGATTTCTCTGCATTCATGTAAGCACTTTATCCAGAATGTGATGAAATCCAGGATAGGCTTATGAACATAGTCAATGTAACCCTGGTCAGACCTAGCCTGACATAGCCCGACCATAATACTGCTGTTCATCCGTATTCATGGTCTGGGGGTTCTTTAACATGACGCGATTATACTGCGGGGGGGAGGGTATTCACTTTTGGTTTGAAACGATTGGACAGCTCGTCTAATCAGCTTCGCTTATTGGCCGGTAGACTCTCTACCGATGTAAACACGCCCCAGAGGACCGTTCCCAGACCATGGATACGGATGAACATTCGTATTATGGGCGGGCTATGTCAGGCTAGGTCAGACCTTCATCATATTCTGCTATTCAGTGTGATCTCTGTTTCTCTTCTCTAGCTGCTGCCAGAGTTGACCAATCCAGATGAGTTGCTGTCTTACCTTGGCCCTCCAGATCTCCCAAACAACAGCAATGATGATTTGCTCTCTCTTTTTGAGAGCAACTAAAAAAAAAAAAGACTCGTAGCTCGTTCACATAGCTTCAACGTCTTTTCGAGCCGTCCTCCAAATTAAATGTGGTGTGTCTGTGTGTGCATGTGTGCGTGCACCGGCGTATGTTTGTGTGCATGTGTTTGGTGTGTGTGTATGTGTGTGTGCGTATACACACACGAGTGTGTGTGTGTGTGTGTGTGTGTGTGCGTGTGTGTGTGTGTATATATATTTGTGTGCTCACACATCTTTGGTTCTCCATTGCTTCCTGAAGAGATCCTGACAAGTAAAAGTTGCAAAAGTATTCAACTCCCTGAAAGTCATCACCATTCTCTTGTGTGCAAAAGCTATGCATATTTTTCAGTATTCAGCATTTTAATTTTTAACACTTAATATTTCTAACATCTAAGTAATTTAAAACAAACAAGCAAACAAAAACAAAAAAATGATCCACTAGTGAACCCTGTATATATGGGATAGAACCACTTGTTGCGGAACAGCTTTACCTTAGTTCAGACAGAACTATCTTTGCCCATTGTTTGGTCATGCCCCCAAACCCCACCTTACTTCCACTCTGTGTATTAATCTCATTTCTTTAGGACATTTTCGTCTGATGGGGTGGTAGGCCTGGACTGCAGTGACACAGATACTTCGGCAGACTTAGCTGAGTATATTGCAGGGGCCATTCCAATATGTTCATTTTACTAGCCTTGAAACACCTCAGTTTTGCTTTAGCCTTGTGCCTTGGGTAATGGTCTTGCCTCATCCAAGACTTTGTTTGGCTTAAAGTCTAAAGTTCAAGTCTAAAAAGTCTCTCTTTTTTTTCTACAGATGACTGTAGTCTTATAATGTTGACACCATGGTTTTTGAGGCACTGGCAGTTTTTGATTTGTACTTTGTGTAGTGCTTCCAGGCTTGGCTAAACAGTCCCATTGTAAGTCTTGTCTGGCCCCACAAACATTTCCCATAACTTTAACAACCTCCATAGACATCCTAATGCGGATCTTAAACTATCTCAACCCTCTTAATACAATCGACTTTGAGTAAGGACTGTAAAGATTGTGAACTTGTAAAATCTAGTCCAGGCGATGGCTGAACTGTGTTGGCATCCATCATGAGTTCATATCTTTTAGAAGCTTGATCTGACTGACATCTTTTTCCGACAAAGCATGCAAGTGATGTAAGGGAAATTATAGTTTTAAATCAATAATGCCAATTCGGACATCAAAACACTTGCATATTTTCTTGACATATTTTCCTCGCTTAAGCTAAGCAGACTCTGTGTTTTAGTTGGGTCATATATGATAACTGGGAACTCACACTACACATTTCCAAATAGACTACTGGACATTCAACTACTTAACACTGCAAGACAAATAACATGAATTTCTGACATGGCAATTCCACTAGGGTCAGTGTGGAGTGGGCCTGTTGATTGCCATGTCTTCTGATCAGACATCAAGAGCCTGAACTCAAAAGTGCAGGTGTTTTAACACACATTATGCAAGACGTGTATGCTAGTTTTGAATTTCTGCTATATAGAAACAAATTGAATCTAGTGCTTTTGGAAATGCACATAATATTGATTGGGAAAATATGTGAAAGAATATTTTGTAAAAGTGAAAATGGTGTGACTTTCATTGTGGGGTTGGGGAGGGGGGTGGGGGGATTGATACTTTTGCAAGCCATAGCAGAATCTAAGAATGTAATGAAAACTGATCAAGATAAACCATGTTAAATTCAGTGGGGAAGCAAAAATACAAATATTTTTGTTGACACGGTGGCATATATCTGTCACTGTGTCTACTATGAACTTGATAATATTTTAATGTTTTATATCTGTCAACAACTGCCTCTTGTAGCTTAATTTTTACTCACAGCTTTAGTTGACAAATTGAGGTTTTGCTCTCCTCTCCTGTCTGTGTAAATGTGGGGAGCTCATTTCTCATATGTATTGTACATTTAAATCAGTGCAGTTGTAAATTGCACAAGTGCAATGTGTAAGGTGGATATGCTTAAATGCCCATTTATGGCTACTGGTGAAGTCCACCAAGAAAAAAATATTTCTTTTTAATTTAATAAATGTGAAAGAGAACAAGGTACTGAGAATTTTGTGTTATTGTTGTGATCATTGCTGCCTCCCTGTGTTATATTTTATGTTATGTTGATGGCTTATTACCACATGTAGGAAATGATTTCTGACTATTGTGCAATTTTCTCAACGATAGAAAGTTTTCTTTCTACACAACTTTGAATCTATTTCTTTCACAATGAAAATGAATGGTGAGAGTAAGAGACAAATTCGGTCAGTCGGAGCTCCACAAAGTAGTGGGTTTACATATATATATATTGAAGATGATTTTATCCAAAGTGACTCACAATAAAGATAATGTCAACATAGAATTAACCAACCTAATAGGCCAAACCCTAACTTTCACTGTTTTTTTTAGGTCATATAGCCTAATACAGGCCATTCATGATATAAAACAAGAAAAAAACAGTAGCCTATCTAAAACTTTTTAAGTTGACAAAACTGTATCATACTATTGGAAGACAGAAAAATGCAATTAAAATGCTATCTTTCCAATAGTACAGCTAATATTTGGATTATATGTGAAAGTCTCTATATATTTAGGCCAAATTTAAGGGCCTTTTAGATTTCTTAAAGTACAATCTCAAGATTTCTTCAGTAAAAAGAGCTACCTTTGTTTTAAAATTGTTGGCAGGCCACTGGGCAATCAAAATAACTTGACATAATTGACCGAATTCATGTTTAGCCAAGGCCAGATTAGGCCTACAATTGTTTATGGATGTTTTTCTTTAGTTGCTGTTTTGGTTGGTTTGTAAACAGATTAAAGTAGGCAATCTGAGGACGGGCTTATGTTTAGGTAGGCCAGGCCTATATTACTGCCATATTTTAGCTGAACTGCTAGATTGACCCCGTATGAATTTAATGATGGAAACCCGATTGAATTATCTTTGATATAGCATCCGCATTCCCACGGGATTATTATTTCACCACTTTTGCTGGCTGGATAAATAGTTATTATTCTACAATAATCAGAAGCAGGACTATGATTCCCCGGATAATTCATTCATTAAACCTTCTCTGGAAGAACATTCAAGATTTCAATTTGGCCATTCCTTTGTTAAGGCCTGCTGGAAGATTTATTCCATTGGTGGAGAGAACTAATGGCACAACGATCAATCGAGTTTTCTGTGAATCATTGGTGGGGAAATTGACGGTCACCGCAAAGAACGAATGAAAGTTAAGGCAATGACACTCGAGAACTGTCATTGGTGAAACCTAAACAGGACGACGCCCCATTCGTTTCCTTATTTCACTGACGCCTTTTGTCTGCCTTTTTTAAGAGCCAGATTTGAGGAAGGTCCACGCGGTGTAATTCTCGATCTTTTAGAGTTGTAGAAGATGGCAAACCCCAAAGTTTTCTTTGATCTCACTGCAAATGGCAGTCCAGTGGGCAGAGTGATTATGGAGGTAAGCTCGTCGTTAGATTCTGCTTTGAGATTGAAGCTTACATTTTACCTTATTTGTAGCTAATCGGGCGGTGTTGGTTGACTGCTGACCAGAGGCTTAACGTTAATTTAGCTTTGCCAATTAAATGTTATGTCCAGTACCCATTCTCACGTTTGTTGTTGTACATTAACGCAAGCCACTTTGTTATTAATTGACCGCTCCATTTTTAAACATGTAGATTGAGTTTAACAGTTTTTCGCATCCGGTTTAGGAACTAAGCAGGCATCTTAGTTCGACACAACGTACGACACTCGAAGGAAGTTACGGAAACGTGGTTGGTGGATTAGCTAGCCATGTAACCGCTTTATGGCGTTGGGTGACTTACTACGTTAATTTGAGACTTTTTTGTTGAGTAATGGCTAACGTGAATTGGAGAGACTTATTTTACCTATACTGACGTTACATCCATTGATGAAACGTCTGAAGTAACGATACAAGTGTTTTCATAGAAAGTCATTCAAACTCGTCTGGCGTAGTTCCTAACAATGTCCCCACCTCTGCTAAAGTGTCGGCAGAATACATTTTAATAAGTGCACTTGCACAGCGAAAATGACTATTTTAAGCGATTAACGGTATACATTATCCATAATGGAAAGTTAATCAATAAATCAAAATAAGGTATGCTATATTCCAGCAAGGACTTCGAAGACTACTAACTTTCTTATTACTCCCATCACGCGCTTTCAATGTCCATGTTCAGTTTCAGTCCTTGGGGGGGCGCCAAACAATCATAAACGGGTAGAGACTGAACATGAATGGTGTGCACATAGATTCTGTGGGTGTGCAGTACTGCCATTTTTTGGGGACCATGCGACATCTGTCTTATGTGCCTTTCATAGGTTGAAGCAAAGATGTGAAGAGCGATGGGAACTAAAGCAGTATCGAGAATCCAACATGCTAAGGGGGCAGGGGGATTGGGCTAGTGAAAAGTGGAGAGCCTACAGCCATGTTAAGTAAAGTATCCAGTTAATGTGTTTATCGGTAATAATGATTTGTCTTTCCACAGTTGAGAGCCGATGTTGTCCCCAAAACAGCAGGTAGGCCATGTTTCTAATTTGCAGTCAAAAGTTGTTGTGTGTGTGTGTGTTTGTTTTTTTGTTTTTTTTTGGTGGTTCATGTATGTGTTGGTACTAATTACTGGCTTGGCTAAATCCATAGAGAACTTCAGGAAACTGTGCTTAGCTGATGCTGGATCTGGTTACAAGGGCTCAACCTTCCATCGTGTCATCCCACAATTCATGTGCCAGGTGAGGAACATGGAAATGACCTGGTTACTTCATGAAATTAACATTAGCTGTCACTTGGCTTATTACATGCTGCACAAATTGGTGAATTATACAATTCAGTGGAAAGGAGGCTTTTTTTTTTTTTTTTTTTTTTTTTTTTTTAAATGCATCCCCAAGGTGTGGTGGAATAATATTGGTGTAGTTGATCAAATGTAACTGAATGTACTGATTTTCAAGTCTTTCGTTTTACCTTGTCAGCGCTTGCATTCAGTCCTTTTAAGCATAACCAATCCAAAGATTCAACTCTCAACGCCATAACCTTGCTTTTGGCTTGTTTCATGACTAGATGTAGCAAGTAGTTGAGGGGAGATGTGACTGAATGCCAAGTAGTGGACGATGTATGTGTACTGCGTTGGCCTTTCAGATGTTAATGTTAATATTGTACTTGTTGCATCTGAAACATCTCACAAACTTGCATTCCTGCACCTGTTAATGAAATGTGGTGTGTAATCAATTTCTCAAGGGTGGTGACTTCACCAACGGCAATGGTACTGGCGGGAGATCGATCTATGGAAACAAGTTTGCAGATGAGAACTTCACTCTGAAGCACACTGGCCCTGGAATCTTGTCCATGGCAAATGCTGGCCCCAACACTAATGGTTCTCAGTTCTTCATTTGCACTGAAAAGACCGCATGGTAAGTGGACTTCCTGTATTCAATCTAGACTTTATTATATGTAGTTTTACCCCTTAACATTGTCTTATGTGTTCTCACAGGCTTGATGGCAAACACGTTGTTTTTGGAAGTGTCGTGGAGGGCATGGATGTGATCAGGAAGGTGGAAAGTTACGGCTCAAGCAGTGGCAAGACCTCTCAAAAGATAGTCGTTGCCAACTGTGGTCAGCTGTAGAGGGGAGCATGGTTTTCAGCCTAGTCTTGGTATTCTGCTTTCAACATTGCAAGTGTTACATTCCGGGCATCAAGTGATATGTGGGTAGCTGTGTTAATCCCCATCAACATTTTCTGTGCATTTTGGGTCACAGCCTTTGATGCCTCATCTGATGCATTCAAAGGATTCTGCTTCAAATAAAGAATGACAACGATCTTTAAAATGGTCTGCTTGTGTTTATTCTTTTTTTTTTTTTTTTTTTTTTGTGGGGGCAATGGGGTGATTTGTCAATTCCTTTAACCACCTTTCTGAAATGTACAGGGTTTCGGTGCAGTCTTGATCTAACATTTAAAACGATAAGGTTTTAAATATGAAATATTGGCAAATGGGTATAAAGTACAGGATGGGGGTAGCCCAATTGAGACCCTGTGGCATTTTCCATGCTGCCTGCAGTGACTCCTTAAAGGAATGTGATTTATTGTTTTTATTGGGTTATTTGGTCTTATCTGTAGTTGCACAAGTGGCTGAAAGCATTTTGGTTTCAGTTGATGCATTTTCCTAGTCTCGTAACCCCAGTTTTGGCTTTAATTTAAACACTGGGATGTAATGTTGCTATCTGGTGTGACGGAGTTAAGATTGTATATGAACAGCTAAAGGCTGTATTGGTGATCTGGAGCTCCAAATACAGCCTTAAAGAAATGAGAATTTAGGCATCATGTCAATGATCAAGTCTATTCAAATAGTTGTACAAAAGTTCAAACTTGTATTGATGGTGAAAAAGAACAATAGTTTACAAGGAACAAAAGGACAGTTCACTGTTTATAAAAATGGTTGGCTATCTAGCTCTTCAAGTCCTTTTGGGGCTCTCTGTCCTCACCACTTCAATAGCAAGGGGACTCTTCTCATTGTGTCTGATATTACTCCTCACTTATTCTAGTTTAAAAGGGGAAATCCGGTCAAATTTCAACAAGAGCTCTGCTCAAACTACTTGAGATTAGCCAATACTGAAGACGCAAGACATTTTGGTCCAACCATAGGTTTCCTTGAACAGAGAATAAGCCCTGACGGTTAACCCAATGGGGCAAATTTTTAAAACTGTTTTCAGCATCTAAACATGCACCAAATATCACCCCAAAAGCAATGTAACAGAGCAATACTTCATGGGTACTAAAGAGGTTGGGACCTGTCTCTATATTATTATATATTATATATTTGGTGGTGATCGGTGATCCAGAACATGATCTGGAATTTATATTGTGTCTATGACCACATTGCCTTGGCGGAGGTCTGCGCTCTCTGAGCGCTTTTCTAGTATTAATTATTTATTATTGTAATGAGGAGGGTGGGGCATGCCTCACTGTCACACTTTGCCATGTTATTTCACATCCTGAGGGTGTAAGCTTTCAGAAAATATATGGGATGTAGGGTGAATTAGTTTCCCCTTCATGCTTCAGTGATCAAAATGTAGTTGTGCCTATTTTCCCTCAAAATCCACAACCTATCCCATTGATTTCAATGGGAATTTAACATTATTCCCATATGTGCCTTCTCAAAGACATCTGGGCAAATGCAAACATAGATTTTCTGACTCAGTATGTATGTATGTTGGAATATCTTTCAAAAAATGTATGATTTACATAATCCCCAAAACATTCCGACAAAATGACATAATGAACTGGACTAGATTTCGCCATATATCCCATACATTTTCTGAAAGCAAACACCCTCAGAATATTATATAGCATGGTATGGTTTGACATTATGTTATGCCCCACCCTCCTCTTTACAATAAATCCCAAAATTAAGAAATTTGGCATTTAGCAAAATGGGCCAATTTTGGTGACATTTACGCCAGTGGCACATAGGGGAAACATTTTAGACCCCATAAACTATGTGTTGTCTGAAAGCTTATATGCCAGGATTTGACCTTTTTTCACATCCCACCCCCTCCTCATTTTAAAGCTTATGCTTATTTATGTGCATTTTTTTGTACAAAGTGCCTATGGAATGTATTAGAAAGTAATTAACCTTGACAAGTAATACTTTTTTGAAAGCAGAGGGCTTCAGGATCTCAGTAAACATAAATTTAGACAGGTTCCACTTCCACCCCCCTCCTCCCCTTGATAGCCTACCCATTTATAAATTAGCTGGTATTGGTGATTTTGGTGTATAGCCAATACATTTGGACCTGAGGCATTAAGAGAAAACTATGTACCCCTTATGCTAGGCAATTTCCTGAAAGCTTATACCCACAGGGTGTCATATAAAATATATTGAGACAGGTCCTACCCTCTTCATCTCTTCACTAGGTGTATTTGGGGCTAATATGATTAGTGTATAGCTCATTTGCATATGAAATATTTTTTCTGAAAAACTTGTAATACAAAAAAATGCAACTTGTCATGGGTACTTGCATTGTATAAAGTTTTGTTTTGATAGGACTGAAGGAAAAAATAGCCCTATTCAGACCACTGGCCTGTATTGGTATACATATCGGATTGATTAGAATTTAACATATTTCCTCAACCAGGATTTCTTAAGACTTTTAGTATGTTGTTCTGGACACCTCAAAGAAATTATCTAAGCTGAAAAAAATTCTTTTACAAATACTTTGTATTTCAGCAACTATGCTAAGCTAAGAAAAAGGTTCGGCTGGGGTTGCCAGACTTTGAAAATGCTTGCACTCAGACGAATGTTTTTACCCATGTAACTCTATGTAAGGGGGTAACCCATATTCATAAATAATATTCATTTTAAAGGTAATAGACCTGATGCATCAATTTATATCAGCTATAGTTCAATTGTAATTGGACAAATTGCTGCTGCTCTTACAATTTTCCATTGGCCCCCAAGCCATCCCTGGCATTGATTGGGAGTTGTTAATTATTACCACAGGCGCATTTTGTATGGACTTCCGTCTGCTTGAAGTGTGTGTGGGAAGTTGATGTCTCCTTGAAGTCTGTAGTTGTTGGCATCATTGAAAAGAATGTCCAATCGAGATGAATGTATTTACACCTCAAATCCTACAAACCTGTCAATTTCTTTTGTTGGAAAAGGTGTCGACATTGGTATAAAATTTCGATCAAGGTTGTCATTGTTACATCCTTTTTAAAAAAAAAAAAAAAAAAAAATTGAGATAGATGTCTCACTTGCAATTTCACAGTAATATTCTTGTGCCTTATCTGTGATGGTGGAACAGCAGGAACAGAATGACTTAAACACATACACACACACATATCCCAGTCATGGAAAGCCAGTTGAGTCAGGCCTAACTCAAACATAGACATAAAAGGCATATGATTAATATTAATTACACAATTAATATTACATTCTGATCCCAATTTCCTTTAAGTGTAAGTTTGCCAGTATGCTTGAAATTCATTCAGTGTGCTTATAGCAGGCTGTACAGTAGGACCTTCATGGACGTGTACAAATTCAGCAATGGCACCAAGGTAACCAGGAGTTATTGAGGAGTAAAAAGCAAACAAGCTTTCTGCGAGGGCAGGTTGTCATTGTGCGTAGTAGCCTATAGGAAAGGGTTAACCACAGTAACTGATCTCAGATAAGAGCCATTGTGCGCTCTGGTTGCCTGCAGCTTATTCGCTTTTTCCAATTAAGAGCAGCACACACACGCACACATGTAAATAAAGAACAGGACTCTGCCATGGATGTGTGTCTGTACACACTTGTGCTTTATCATTAGTACAAATTTGGTGATGTTATATGGATGGAAGAGACTGATGTTTTGAACTGGTGAAAAGACTTGTCATTTCTGTCATAGAGACACCAAAAGGACTGATCTGTGAGCATGGATCTGTGCATAGGTTTATGTTTGAGATATTAATGGTGATTGAACATAACAATGACGTGTGTATGTGTATGTGTGTGTGTGTGTGTGTGTGTGTGTGTGTGTGTGTGTGTGTGTGTGTGTGTGTGTGTTCATGGCAGAGGTCCTATATATAGCCTGAGTACAGGCAGATAGCAAGTCTTTCTCTGTTCCTGCACCTGCCCAGACCTCACTGAAGCATGCATTTGAGGTAAGGATACTAATGAATTGTACTTCATTGATTGAGCATTAGACTAAATCATATTTCCTTGCTATATTTTCACAAAAGAATATGTATTTCAAAAAGTAAGTACATTTTACAGTATCTTGAAATATTTTTAAAATCTGTTTGATCAAGATTGAATTTGATGTTACTGCATGTTTTCCCTCTGACAACACTCATGGTAATGATGGTAGAATAATTAGATATAATAATATATTTCTATCTATAAAGAGTAGGCAACAAGTGAGCTTGATCTATTATAACGTGTTGATCTAAAAGCTATCCGTGCTGGTTAGTTTTATGAATATTATAGTGAATTTATAACAAGTTAGATCCATAGCAGTACAATAAACAGTTAAGTACTTGCAAACCCAGCACACCATGAGCTTTTGTGGCAGAATAACCTCTGGAGAAAACCCAAATAGGCAAATCTTGTTATCCCAGAGAGAACTGTAACATGCACTTATCATGCCTGGTTGCCGCCGCACTGGATTTGGTCTTTGTTCCAAGTGGGTAAAACTCCCCAAAGCCTCTGACAGGGAGGGAGCGGGGGGAGGGCTGTTCAAGCAACAATAATCTGACCAGGCTGTGAAAAGAAGTAACTCATGAAAGGTGGGCTTGTTATTAGTTTTATTTGACTAGTACTAGCACTCCTATGACTTTCTGCTCGTCATCAGTGTTAGACATACAGTAATATCCCTGCTTTTTTTTTTAGCCATCCGGGTTGTCAAATTGTAGCATTTATGTAATTTCTCTGAATAATTCAATCTTTGTTTGTCTTGACAGGTTTGGTTGGAAAGGTGCCTCAGATTAGCCTCCTGTCAGTGTTGTGCCATCAGAGGTTTCCTGGAACTTGATTTCATTTCATGTTCTTTAGCACTGTGTGCTCAGTGGGAAAAGATCATGTGGAATCCAGTGGCGTGGGTGAGACAGAGCAGGGGGTCTCCCAAACTGGTACTGGTAGTTGTGTGTGTGGCGCTGCTGCTGGATAATATGCTACTAACTGTTGTGGGTGAGTTCAGAAAACACAAATTTAATTTGACCATTACACAAAGTCTACTGAAGACAATATCCCCTTAGTACAGTATGTAATAACACAATGAGAAACTGAAGAGTACACCATATCATAGTGTATTGTATTGTTTCTACATCTGGTATAGAGAGGATTATGTTCACACAAAACAATCCAAAGAAAGAACCAAATTTAATGACACAACACTGATATCTTGGGAAAAGTCTTTGTTTAGTTGATGTAACATTATTTGTGTCCCCCTACGTAGATAGAGTACTAGTATTCTTAAGCTATTATACATGTTATGTGTGTTTCTATACACACTAATATATTAGACTGGAAATGGTTGTAAATGGTAAAATCTTAGCATCACAATACACTCTGACCGAGGTCAGCCTTCAACCCATGCAAATTTATGTAAAACATGAAGTTCCTGAAAAACATCAAGTGCATGCCTGCAGTAGCCATGCCTGTGACATTTACCCGTGTCACTTGTTGACCTACTGTTCCCTTTTAGACTCTAACAGCAGCGAGACCTCGGGGCCAGACTCCCATCTTGGCATCACATCCACACATCCACGTAAAACATGCAGGGGAAATTAAACTGACACACAGATGTGTATCTATGCAACAGCTATGATTCATCCACAGTCCCACAAGAGGACAATGCTGATGAGAGTTTTTTGTAAATACAGGGACACACACCTCAGTCATGCATCCTTCCCTCCCTCCCTCCCTCCCTCGAGCTTTCTCTTTTGAAAAGAGCACTTTGTAACCCCTTCTGTTTCCCTCTGGTCTTCTCCCATCTCTTTTAGTTCCCATCATCCCCACCTTCTTATATGCCATGGATCACCAGAGAGACAATCTCTCCACTTCCTCTTTCTCCTCCACTCGGAGTATGACTCTCCAAGCCTTCAACAAATCCGCCTTCTCCTCCATCCTCTCTCTGTATGACAACATCACCTACAATGTATCAGCCTCTTCCAGCAACATGACTGAGTTGTGGTCAGTGGAGCGTCCCTGGTCTGGGAACACAAGTAAGGAGCAGGAGCAGGGAGAGAGCTGCCAACAGGACAGCCACTTTCTGGAGGAGGAGAACATCCGTGTGGGCCTCCTCTTTGCCTCCAAGGCTCTGGTGCAGCTGCTAGTCAACCCATTTGTGGGTCCACTGACAAACAGGCATCTATGTTTACATTTAAATCTGCTTTACACTCTGCCACATTTTGTTGACTGCAATAGCAAAGCACTAAGTGAATTATATAGTTTGCAGTTTGGTGATGGAAAGCTTCACATTCTGCTTCATGCTTCATTTCTTCTTTCTATCACTTTCAGGATTGGATATCACATACCAATGTTTGCAGGGTTTGTCATCATGTTTATTTCAACTATATGTAAGAGTCCTCTATTCTACTTCCTAGACAGAGCACCAAAATCTAAAATAATAAGCAATTCACTTTTTGTCAATTTTCTAGATGGGTATACAGATGCCATTTTTTTAAACACAGGCAGTTCAGATTTGAGACAGTATATTTTAGCTCTATACAGAAACTGTAAAAACTATTAAACTGTTAAACGGTTAATTTGGTCACATAGCATACATGTAAATTACAGAGTAGACAGAAAAACAGAAAGTATCAAGTGGCAAATCATAGAGGGAATAACACCAATAACATGAAAGTAATTCTGTATAGACTACTAATGAGATTGGATTAATCAGAAATCATGTAACTGTGTAGCCTATCTACTGGTAGGGCTATTCATTGCTTCATTAAAAAAAAGCCTGGCACATAGGCTTCAGCAATAGGCGGGCTGTAAGAAGCACAGTGGGATATTTGAATTTGTTCAGGGCTTTAATTTCCCCACATCCTGCATGACACACACTTACTGTCAAAGAGTCCAATCTCAATATTGTTCATGAGCATTTACAACTGTAACATTATGGCAAATGTATGTTTACATGATGTGTCTATAATATTATGTGCTCAGAGCAAATGTAACTGTGTGTGTGTGTGTGTGTGTGTGTGTGTGTGTGTGTGTGTGTTGTCTGTCTGTCTGTCTGTCTGTCTGTCTGTCTGTGTGATTCAGTGTTTGCCTTCTCAGAAACGTACAGCTTGCTGTTTTTTGCTCGATCTCTTCAAGGCATCGGCTCATCCTTCTCCTCTGTGGCAGGTAGACTACTCCTCCTCTTTTAATGTGTCGTAGGATTACATCATACATAATCTTTAATCTTGAATTACCTCAAGCAAATAAATGTTTCTTCCAGGATTAGGAATGCTTGCCAGTGTTTACACAGACGATGCTGAGAGAGGCATTGCTATGGGAATAGCACTTGGTGGACTGGCTATGGGAGTACTAAGTGAGTCTCCTAGAACATTAAAAGTAGATTTTCAAATGGCATGGTAACATTTGACTGTAAAACTTTATGCAGTTACAGAGCAACCCAAAGGGATTAATTGTTCTTTCTATCCATCCATCCATCTTCAATCCTTGTCAACTGTATTTTCCAGTTGGTGCCCCATTTGGCAGTGTGATGTACGAGTTTGTTGGGAAAAGCTCCCCATTCCTCGTTCTAGCTTTTCTTGCTGTCTTTGATGGAGGTGAAAAAGAATATTTGTTTGTTCATTAGAGTGCAAACAATAATATCTCATAATAAATATAAATTACTAATTGATTATTTTGTTTAATGTGCAGTTCTTCAACTCTGTATTCTCCAGCCCTCAAAGATATGTCCAGGAGTAAGTGTTCCTTGCATATATTCACACAAAGATGACACTGAATAGACTTTACCTGTGGGCCTAGCCATTAGGGGCAGCCGGAGCATCAGGCTCTTAGGCTAGGCAAACCCACAGGATCTTGACCCGGGCTTAGTCACATGTTGCTGCTTTGCTTATTTTCTCCAGAGTATAGAGGGAACTCCACTGCTGAATCTACTGAAAGACCCTTACATCCTCATCAGTGCAGGCATGTTCTCCACTGACCATCACTTTTCTTATTATTGTCATGTTTGGGGGTTTTGCTGTCCCTTTACTTCACATTTATTGATATTTCTTTACATGATTAGGCAAAATTGACCATTAATTCATGCTTTGTATTCAGGATCTTTGTGTTTTGCTAACATGGGGGTTGCCATGCTAGAGCCTACTCTACCAATATGGATGATGCAAACCATGTGTTCTCCAAAATGGCAACTGGGTAAGTGGTGCAGCACAGACTGAATTGAATGGTTGTTTAGCATATCTCTGGGGTTACATTTTTCCTCCAACATACTATCATTGGATTTGGAAAGATTTGCTATCTGGATCACACATTGTGTTATTTTATACTGTTCTACTGATTTTTCAGGTATGGCTTTTCTTCCAGCTAGTATATCTTACCTTATCGGAACTAATCTGTTTGGTGTTCTGGCTAACAAAATGGGAAGGTACAGTACAGTACATAATGAGCTTTCACTCTTTAAGGTGCTGGAACTGGTTAGACAATGACTGACTCTCTCTTCTGTTCTCAGATGGCTGTGTTCCATGATTGGGATGCTGGTTGTTGGCATTAGTCTTCTCTGTGTGAGCATTCATACTGACCATCTAATGTGTCCTTTTATGTCCAATACATAAGAGCCACCCTAAACATTATTCCATCCTTATTACAGGTCCCCTTTGCAACGAATATTTATGGCCTCATCATTCCAAATGGCGGTCTTGGTTTTGCTATTGGTAACTATGGATTATGGGATTGGATAAAAAAAAAAAAATTGCAAAATATGAACTCTAAAAACATGTGATGTAACCTCTGTTTAGGCATGGTGGATTCCTCTATGATGGCGATCATGGGCTACCTAGTGGATATTAGGCATGCATCTGTCTATGGAAGTGTGTATGCCATTGCAGATGTGGCATTATGCATGGGCTTTGCCATTGGTGAATATCTCCTTGTCCACAAAGACAAAAAACACTAGCCTGACATAGCCCGCCCATAATACGAATGTTCATCCGTATCCATGGTCTGGGAACGGTCTTCTGGGGCGTGTTTACATCGGTAGAGAGTCTACCGGCCAATAAGCAAAGCTGATTAGACGAGCTGTCCAATTGTTTCAAACCAGAAGTGAATGCCCCCCCCCCCCCCCGCAGTATAATCGCGCCACGTTAAAGAACCTCCAGACCATGAATACGGATGAACAGCAGTATTATGGTCGGGCTATGTCAGGCTAAAAAACCACTACATTGAAACGGCAAATTTCACTCTTTAAAGCCCTTTCTCTTTCTCCCCATGCACAGGCCCGTCTACAGGAGGTGCTATAGTGAAAAGCATCGGTTTCCCGTACCTCATGGTCATCATTGGGATCATCAATATTCTCTACGCCCCTCTCAGCTACTTCTTAAGAAACCCAGCTGTGAGAGAGGAAAAGCTGGTAAGTAGAGCACCTGTTCTGTTGAGAGCTTCCCAGTGAATACATCGAATTTCTTACAGTCATATCAGCTGATGATTGTGGTTTGTTTTAGGCCATTATTAATCAGGAGTGCCCAATGCACATGAAAAGTTATGACACCCAGAGACAAAGAGATATTCCTCCGTGGGACTCCAGTGAGGAGGAGACTGAAGAGTGACACAAATGACATTGACATCACAAATGCGCTATGACATTATGGAAGCCAGTGAGAATGATTGAACCAGTTTGTTGACACACATTATTCACACAATTTATTTGGTATTTACTTAAGGCCTCGTTCTACTTCTGATAACCTCAACAATCATGCATATTACAGTATATTGAGTGGTCAAATGAAAGGTAATGACAACAGTAACATGTAAATTATTCTATGTTTTATCTATGTTCTATTCTATGTATTAATGTATAATCTATGTATTATTTTATCTATGTTTTATTATGTTTTATTCTATGTATTAATCTGTATTGCAGAGTGAATTTCCTATCGTAACACCTTAAGTAGTAATAATGTCAAACTCATGCTGTTACCCAGCCTACAGTCAAATCATTGCAGTTCCTTATTGTATTCTTTTAGAGCTTAAGCTTGAGCCAAAAGGTTTTTTTTTTTTTTTCCAAATCTAGTCAATACACATATTCATAACGTTGTTTACTTATGTCACACACTGTGGTCATGGTGCAATCCTATCATTTGTTGTATTTGTGTAGAGTACCATAAAGCTTAATAAATCATGGCAAAGAATGTAATCTCGCTGTCTGTCACACTTTGGCATTATTTGGAGATGTAGGCCTACTTTTCACTTTTGCTAGTCAGACCTCCTTTCTGTGCATTTTGTTGCATTTCATTCATTCAGGTGCAAATATGAAACTGTAGCCTATAGGCTAATGTTCAGATCTTGACAGGATTTGGCCAAGAGAAAAGGGATTCACAGAATAACCTTGAAAGATTTTGTCAGGAATTGCCATGTCCTACAGTCTACATAATGAATCTGCAGAGAATAGGCTTATAAAAATGTAACTGGAATTCAACATAGGCTAGGCATACTTTGTGCATATTTTCTGGAGTTGAATTGGACAACACATATCACACTAAACAAGTACATTTAGACATATCAGAGTGCAAAGGCAGGTGTAGGCAGGACAAGAAATAAAAACAAAAAACTACTAGGCCTACTAATAATAAATGGAAGTAGCAAGTGAGTTAGGCAGATCCTAATTGTTTGGGCTTTAGCATTATTAGAGTATCTTATTGTTTTAATGTAGTAATTCATATCAGTCATGAAGGCTGGTAAATAAGGTTTTCCAACACCAAACTTGCATTTGTGGATGTGGTAGGCCTAGGTCTACTTAATACAAATGTTGAGTTTAATGAAGTATTTGCTCTCCTCTGTGGGACTCCCATAGTCTGGCCATTAACTTTTGATCCATTATACATATTCATGTTCATGTTGCGATATTTTGTCTATAAATATTGAAAAGTACGCATTTCGCCTTGAATCTCCATCGTGTAGGCCTACTGGCGAACGCCCCTGATGGCTCGACAAACTCAAATTCTGGTCAGCTTAAACATCGGTGGAACCATCTCGTCTGTACTCTGTTGTTTGTCGGACCTTTTTAGCAGTTGCTCAAATTAACCAGAAAGTGCATGGAAAGAACGCATTTTAGATGGGCATAGATTAAGATGGAAAGAATATTTCTCATGCTGTTTGTCTGTCAGTGTCTGGTCAGGTTAATAAGTGCACATAGTCGTTGAGCTATTTAGTCAGCATGCATGTAACCAGAGATGTAACCCAAAATTAAAACGACAGCAGAGCTCATCGCCCCTATCATGACAGGTGGAGACAACAAGATGGATTTGTCGGTGATCCTTAAAAATCTCCAGATTTCTACAGAGGAAATTCAGCATTCAGACAATTTTGATTCTTCTGCCTGTCATGGCTGTCCTCTTGCTACAGTTCTTCAAGGTATTCAGGTTATGCTCAAGTCAAACGCCGGGCAGGGAGTTTCAATACTGAGCTCGACTGAGCAGCTGTTTCTGAATGCTGATGCCAGTTGGCTTTTCCCAGATATCCCTGACACGGAGTTAAGGAGCAGATACGTAGACTTGGTCAAATCTATGACATGTTACGCTGAATTGCCTGTTTGTGACACGGAGAGTGAACATTTACCCACAGGTTTCTATATGGACATTCCTGCCCGAGCGTGTTCTGTGAGCGCAGTGATGCAGGCTCTCCTTCTCCGGCTTGGCGATAGAGAAGCTCCAGCAGCCCACATCACTCGGAATAGGTCACTCACAAATGCACTGGCACCATTTATGTGTGTGTTTGCCATGGCACACCTTCAGAGCCAACCATGGACCAGTGAAGCTTCTAAGAAAAATGCATTGAGTTTGCTAGCTTCCATTTCCCGGACTGCAGGACAGGAGTCTCTCCAGGACCTGTTGTGTGGGGCTGCTGTAGATGAATCTGCAGGAATAATGCAAGCTGTTTTGGATATACTAAAGCCAGAGCTGACCAAGTAAGCAAATGTGACTAAATATTTATCATATTTCCATTTATAGTCAGACCAAACAATATACCAGCACATTTTGTGCCAGTACATTTAAGTTGGTGAAAAATGATTCTTGATGGGCTTAGATGTAAAAAGTTGCATAAAGTTTGACAATTCAATATTCACTAATTTACTAATGTACAAAACGTAATGCACATCTTACAAATACCAAGGCATTTTAGTGGTGTGTCAGAACGAAAATGTTCTGTGGATTTGACCAAATATGTTTTCATATGGTATTTTATTCCTGTTGTGCCAATTCAATTAGTAATGTTCATGTTCATTACTGGAACACTTGATGTTATTTTTTTTCAGGGAGAACTGGAAAAGGAAGCAGTCAACAAAGCACATTTTTTCTTGGATCTTGGTCCAGGTGAAGAGACCATGGTTGGCTCATTATCTAGAGAGCGTCCTCCCACCATCCTTACTGATTTCTGACCATTACCTTTTGGAAAACAAAGTCCTTGGTGTTCACTGTTTGCATCACATTATACTCAATGTGGTAAGTTTATTTATGGCAAATAGCAGCCTAACTACTTGTCGTACACATCTGTGTCACGCTGCTCCAATACTGTCTACTGTTCTTCTCCTTTCTCTCCAGCCTGCAGCAGACCTACGCCAGTTTAACCGAGCACAAGTACTTTACCATGCATTGTTCAATCATTTATACACCTCTGAGCTAGCACTCTTAGAGGTACAGTACATTGTAACGTCATTCCTCTCAAATGCTTTCCTAATAGATCTTGTTTTACGGTTCCTTTGCAATAGTCTCCTCATATTTAGGCCAAGAATGAACACTTTCTCCCCATCCTAGGTGGTCCTGCCATGCCTCTTTGACTTGTTAGCTGTCCTGGAGAAGTCCCATGCAGATATCTCCTGCCCCAGGAAAAGAAATCGTTATGATGAAGTGCTTTGTCACATTCTAACCTACATGGAGATGGAGGACAAGATTGCTCTTCGTCTCCTCTACGCAACCACTCTTGTTCCGTTCATTGAAAAGTAAGACTTGTCTCATGTTATAGACTGTAGACATTGTCATTTGCCTTGAAAACCAGAGAAATTTTGATCTGAATGTGGCAAGTTGCTGCAGCGTACACCATAGTTCTATCTGAAGTTATATTGTTGTTTTTTCACCCTTGTTTTAGGATGGGCATTGTAATTGCTCGCCATCTTAAACGGCTAGAGAGAGTCATTGTTGGATACTTGGAGATATCAGACAGCCCAGAAGAAAACACAAGACTAACTATTCTGACAGCCTTAGAGAAGACAATTCAAGTTGCCTGGCCAAGGTAAGTTAACCCAAATGAGTCATGGTATAACTTCTCTGCATTTTGTAACCACACATATTGTGTAGATCTGTGAAATAAAACTGTCAAAAACCTTATTTGCAGGATTGAATGCCGAATAGCTGTTCTAGGAAGAAGTCTACTGAGATTGCTGTGTGATGTGAGCAGAGGGACACAACCCCCAGATGTCAGAAAGGACCTCCTAGCCAAAGCCACTCGCTGTCTCCAGATGTTGAACTACTGCTCACATGGCGAGCTCAAAGTAATATAAATGTTTCTTGATTATTTAAAGCAAAAAAACTGAAATGAGACATCTTCATCTTTTTTCACTTTGTTGAATTGTTCTCCTCCCAGGCCATCCTGACAGAGGTGGATAACACTTGTGCTGATGAAACTGTGCTGGAATGCATCAAGATGGTGACTGACCTCCCCTCCTCTCATTTGGGCACAAACACAGTGGGGTCCTGCTAAGAGTGTCCTCACTAAGGGCAGTGGTTCTAATGCAGTGTGGCCTGTACCGGCTGGCCAGGATTGTTTTGTATTTTCATCTGTTAATTGTTTTAAGGTTTTGATGCAGTCAAAGCAAAAAGTTTGTGAACTCCTGGTTTTAATTGATCACTAAATGGGATCTGTCTTTCATATAACTCACTAATTGGACTAAACGTGCTGAAACTGTTGAATGTATTTTCTATATTATAAACATCCATGAAACATCCACAATGCTGTGTGCAAAACTAAGTGAACCTTTTGTATTTGTCACTGGTTGAACCTCCTTTGGCAGAAAAGGCAGATGTGGTAACAAGCCAGGTTAGCATGAGGGGGTGCATTACATTGCACAAACCATTTTTCACAAACCATTATGGAGTGCCAAGGTGCTCTTCAGCAAACTTTGCTCACACAACATGCTTTTTTGGAAAGCAGTCCTCCACTGCAATGTCCTAAAATGAGGGCACCTTTAATGTAACCTATCTGTTTCAAAGTGCAACTGGATGATCATGATACGTGATTGTTAAGATGTTTTGATGCAGCCATAACTGCAAGCAGTCTGAAGTATGAACCTTCTACTAGGATAAGGAATCTTAGATGCCATCTTTTTTGTTATTTTGACCATTTCTCTTTCTGTAAATAAATGCAAATAACAATAACATGTAAATAACATTTTTATTTGGGTTTTGACAAATGCTAGCGTTTTGTAGAACAAAACTAAATTTTACTCTCACATATACCTGTAAAGAGAAAAATCAGAGGAAACTCTGATTCTTAAATAGTAGATTTTTTTTTCTAGGGTTGTATGTTAGACACAGTCCACTCATTTAATATTATTGCATCAGGAGCACTGAAGGAAGGTTGTTGACCACTGAGATATCAGGCTTTCATATTTTGTAAGCATCAGAGCATCTAGATGCCTAGTATCATTGGGATTAATTCAAAACACCTGTTGCTGATACTTTAGGTTGGCCTTTAAGTCACTGTCCACCAACAAGCTGGAATTGAGTTTAGGGCTGCTTCTGAACGTCTAGTAGCTATCAGGACAGACGTTTCTGTCCTCAACATAAACCTTAGCGGAGGTGGACTTGTGTCTTTGTAGTCTCATTTCTTGGTATACTCCTCTCTTCAACAACAGATACTGAGAATAGTGTATGAAGTGGCATACTGCTGTGCTCCATACTGTATGCACTCTCTAGTATACAGTGAAGTATGCACTGCTTACTGCCCAGTCCCCATCCCAATTAATTAATCAGCTATAGTTACTCTACTTGGCTGACTCAAAGGGTCTTGAGCCCCGTAGCATGGTTTGCAAGCAGCATTAGAGGTCTACTGACCACATGACCACTACCACATTGCTCATCTTTCTGCAGAGATCAATATACAAGTAGTATGTGAAGTGTGTCGGTCACAGGCATTTTTGGAAATGGCAAATGTCTTCCCAGAGACTTTTGTTGCACAAAAGTAATCAAGAGCATGTCAAAAGGGTGTATTTGACCTTGGCTTTGTAGAATTAGAATGTTTTTTTCCCTGATAAAACAAGTTAACTCTAACAAGTCATAACTCTCAGATGAGACTCCTGAGGTCCTGACTCTCAGTGGTCATAAAAGAGCCCATGACACCTGTTGCAGAGAGTAGAGGATTCCCCGGTGTCCTGGCTAAAAGTCCCAACCTGGCTCATTCAATCTGGCCCCCTAATCTTTCCCCCACTGTTATTGCCTCATTCATCTCTTCGCTCCTGTCCCTTCCATCACTCTCCACCTCAAGCTGGTGTGTAGAGAGCAATCTGGTGCCAATTGTGATGGCTGCCGTGCATTACCCAGGTGGGTGCTACACATTGGTGGTAGTTAGTGAGGTCCCCCCCTTCTACTGTAAAGCGCTTTGGATCAACTGAGTTGTGTTAAAATGCGCAATATAAATACACTTGGCTTGACTTGACTTTGTAGAATAAAGAGAGGTGCAGAGTAATGAAAAGGTCATGAACAGGAAATACGGTTGTGCCCCCTTTATGCAAATTTGTAGTTCACCTGGTGTCATCAGTGACACAAGGTACAATATTCTATTAATCCACTGTAGTTCACAGCGAGGACAAATGACTAATGCACAACAGCTACTGTACATACAATAAGAGCTGCCTGGAACACACTAAAGGGATATAAAAATTATATTTATTAACCAAAGCAAAAAACCTGCTTCAATTAATTTTAAACAGATGAAGTATAACTTCTGTATTCACACAAAAACTGTGTACAGTCCAAAGTCAGACGAATCCATAGCAAATGGCTTTTCAGAGTTTTAGGGCAGTCACATAGTGGAATTGGGACTGGAATTCCATGTTCACACCAGAGTCAATCCTGAAATCTACAGTTAAAAGAGTTAGGTCAGATCTATGTGGCTTTGCTTTTTGGAGCTGGCTCAGTCTCTTGTTCATATTCAATTTCCACATAGGCGCGTTTCTTCCTGTAGGGTCCTTTGAGTGGCGCCTTTCCTTTTGAACTGCTCTTTGCTTTTGTCTTGGCCTCCGTTTCCATCTCCTCTTCACTGGATTCATCCTCCTCCTCTTCTTCTTCATCATCATCCTCATCTTCTTCCTCTTCAGCATTCTCTTCATCACTGCTTCCCTTAAGGCTGTCCATGTCCTGAATTGTTCATTAATATATATATATATTAGTCTACAGAACACTATTGTAATGTAAAGACTGAAATGTTAAAATTTCGTCAAGTTTATAACATTACCTCAAAGTCACTCAGATCACTTTCCTCAATCTCATCTCCTGCGACAAACTCTTTCTGGCCAACATCCTGCAAAAACAAAAGTAAGTGCACTTAAAGAAAAGGAAAGGCTTGAGCTCAGAAAACCACAGAACTTCAAGTCAATCTGTAGAGAACCCTTCTGTAGATTTGCATGGATGTAGACCTGCTAGTCTGCTTGACCTCATGGAGACTAGTAGAGACTAGTCTACTCTGCTAACACAGTATAGTGACACAACTGTGCAACTCTTTCTCTCAGTCTCTGGCTTACTGATAGTTCTAGCCCTTGCATTGTTGCTGCATTAATCAATCAAAAGCAGTAGGGGGATCTCTACAGAGATCACAAGATAGCAATACTGTTAAAGGTATAATCCAGCGTGAATCAACACCTAGCTCTGCTGTTTTGTACTGCTAAGCGCTACTGAAAGCTACCTCAATGATAACATTTTGTGCATCGTAGACCGAGTTTGCGAAACGGCAGCTAACACTAACTGAATGAGGCATGTCAAAAACGAAACCTAATCGATTTGCTTTCGTTTTGAAATGCCCCATTCTGTTAACGTTAGCTGCCGTTTCGCTATCTCAGTCTGCCTTGCATGAAATCCAGTGATTGAGGTGGCTAACAATAATGCTTGGCACTACAAAACCGTAGAATCAAGTGTTGATTCACGCCGGCTTTCTCCTTTAAATCCCCCTCCTCTCTACCACCGTGCCACTGCCTTCACACACACGCATTCATGCAGTTATTTCCCAAAGAGCTTGTGACCATGCTGCCACACACTAGGCTACGATAGAAGCTTGGCTCTTTGGCTATCTCAAGTAGCAGGCACTACTGACTAAAGCTGGCCTTCAGTGACAGGTATTTGAGATATAAATTGGGCTACAAATTGTTCCAGGACTACAATCCCAGCAAAGCAATGTCAGCTTCACCTTTGCATGCTTTCCATCCTCAGAGCCCTTGCCATTCAGTAAATCTCACCCTTCCTATGAATGTCCACACATCCAATGAGATTCCTGAACTAAGCCTATATTCATGAACTAGTAAGAGAGCATAAACAAATAGCGTGACACTCCCCAACATTTTAAGTCTGTTATTTCCAAAACTAAAAGCTAGATGCTCTGGTGAAAGTGACCATTTTAAACAAACAGTATGATTTCTAGACTGTTCAATGACTTTATATTCTGTATAGGGCCTCTTTAAAATATAATTTTGTTTTTAATTTTGGCAGTATAGTTGGGCAGAAAATTAAAAAAAAAAAATAGTTTGCTTTTCAGTATTATTCCCTTTTTTTGGCCAGTTTTTGCCTCCAAAATTGATTGATGGAATTTACATGGCTCCCAGGCAAATCAAATATCATCAGTATAGTATTCAATTTAAAATCAAAATAGTCCCTGCATGGAACTGTGCACAGTGTTTCATTGGGTCTTTGAAGCCTTTCTGCTGCATGACACAAGCCTTCTGCAAACAGTCTTACCTCGTCATCCTCCTCTTCCTCCTCCTCCTCTTCCTCTTCTGACTCCGTCTCCTCGTCCTGCTTCTCTAAGGCTTTGTCAAAGGCGTGGATGGGGAAATTATAAATGTCTCCATACTGAAAAAAAAGAAACACACATTATGTAGCAGTACTGAATGAAAGCATTTTCAACCAATTAATAATTATGCAGTTTGGTTGAAGAAATGGTATCATTTATTAAAATGTAATAAATATGCACTTACTGTTCCTTGTTTCAGCCTTTCTAAGAGTTCTTTCTCTATGGCATTGTCCAGTTGTGCAGCAATGAGGGCTTTTTCCTGAAGAAATTCAAAAAAATAGTACACTTTTAATTTGAAAATGTGCATTTTGGGTTGACTATATCTACAACAACTACACCACCTAGCCGTATTTCTAGCTCTAAGAGTGTGTGGGTCAATACTTGACTACTAAAATGTGATTGGGATGATGAGATGGAGGAGCCATGTTAACCACCACCTACCTCTTTCCTCTTTTCCCTCTTCTCCACCTTCCTACTCAAGGGGACCAACTTCCTCCTGATGAAAGGACAAAAGATTTTCAACATCAATGGTTTATGCACAAGATAATACACAACATTTATTTCCAATTTTTTTTTTTTTAAACTACTCACTGCCGCTTAAGTGTGAGCTTGCGAATGCGGATGAGGTACTGTGTGATCTTGGTGAAACGCTGCTTGCACTTGTGTCGGATAAACCTTGGCCAGTAGATAAGATTCTCGTCAATCTGTTCCAGAGCCTTCTCATAATTTTTACTTAGTTTCACCTAAAAGACCACAAAATAACAAATAATCAAAAACATAATTTTAAGCATCAACATGAAGGTCAAGCAGATCTAGCACCCTCTAGAGATCAAATGTCACCAAATTTAAATGCATCCTCAGAATGAGGTCCTTCATCCATTTTCAACATCCAAGTTTGGAGTACATCTGTGAAAGCGGACCAGTGTTGCTCATATGATCATAATTCCCATTTCCAAATTTGAAAGCTTTGAGTGAACACTTCGGAATTTCAAAAGATCAGTAACTTGTGTGAAGAATGGTTTGACCAACATTGTTATGACAAAAATGTAGCCTATGGCCTGGAAAATTGTTGTTTCACTTCAGATCCCTGCAGTAGCAGGTCACAAGTTCAATATTGATATTCGAAACAGGGCATAGCCTATACAACATACAATCCATCAAACAAGGCACTTCACTGAAATGTAACCTTCCATCACACAGCTGCCATTAGAAGTGTGGCCCATTAGCAAGTACACGGGCACCCATTTTCTTAATTTCTGCAGTTAATCAACACTTACCTTCTCCCACATACGCGCAGGAAAAGCTGCCCTCTCAATCACCTTCATGTAGAGGAAACACTGACCTGTGAGGAGGGGAAATGGACTGTTAAGATACATACACACCTTTGGATGTAAACACAAAACTGTAACGTGTAATTTACAAAACGTTTTACCTTTCTCTTCCCGAATGGTTGCATATTGGCTATTGGCAAGTGGGCAGGAAGACCGACTACAAAGTCCTGTAATGTTGTATTCATTGCGACAGAAACTCTGAGTTTTGGTCCTGCATACAAAAGAATAAAATAGATCACTCTTTGGTCGCTGACAGCCGATGCGATATTAAAACAGTTAAATGCCTCAAGACTTACTTGACTTTATAGGAGCAGAACTGTTTATTTCCAATTATATCCCATATCACCTATTTGGACAGATTGAAAAAAAGCGTTAGCTTACAAACTTTCAAGAAACATAGTGCGGACGGAATGTATACAGATGTGCTGAAGGTTTTAGCTTGTTAGCTTTATCTGCTAAATTAGCAAAATGTGAATACTTACGTCGTCGTGCTGCATTTTAAGAGTCTTTTTGTGACTGCTGTTTCTATACGCACTGTTTAGTTAAACACGGTAAGTAGACTAAATATCCGTAATAAGCTGTGTCAAATTTTACATATTAAACAAACGTGGCCACATGTAACTCTTCGGAGGCTGCCATTTCCACAATGCGTAAGCACGTGGGTCATGTGATTTCCGGTGTATGTGAGCGAGGCAGGCGGATTCAAGAACGCGCAGCACTGCGCAGGGTGAGCAGTGGTCCCTGAGTATTTCCCTGAAGGGCCAAATTTTATCAAGCATGCCAAACCGAGGGCGTTGAAAGGGTGCTTGGTTAACATCACCAAGTCTTTAGTAGCCGTATAGCCTATTTTAATGCGCCTCCGAATTCATATGAGAACTTATTATGTGTGATCTGTAAACACCTGAATAACATGATAATGCTGCCACATTAAATTGAAGTAACTACATGCATTGCTAATTCATACAAATTTGTCGTGGGCATTATCCTAATTCATAAGCCATTAAAGCTCACAGATATTATGAAAACTAATCTGAGTGTTTGATGAATGTTATGATGAATGGTCACTAGACAAACCCTGAAAACCAGAGCCGCTCTGCTGAAAACGTGGTTCTTGAACCTGCCTAACTTATTTTCTTTGACTCTCCAGTAGATGGCAGCAGCGATACAATGGAAAACCGGCCTCCCCACTGTTTTTAAACAGAAGAAGAAGAAGAAGAAGAAGAAGAGAAGACTGTTCTGACTGTTCGTTTTGGAAAGAACTACTCGAGTAGAATATTGCATGAAGCTACATGGTGAGATTATAATTGCGGAGTCATCTGGAAACCTACATGAATTTAGCAACTGCTTGTCACCAGGGAGCAGAGCAGATTTAGGCTGTCTTGAACCAATGTCATGTGGTGTTTTGGTTTACTGTGACTGACTGAAATCATGATGCATTTCAAAGACCAAACTTCCAAAGATGATATATAATAATTTCATGTCTTACGCTAGATGTGAAAAAGAGATTTTAAACAGCTACACAGATGGCCACCATGCAGAGTTTGTCCTGCCATTGGAAGATTCCATACAGAGCCTTCTACACATGCATACTCAGGTAGGCCATAAAAGATGTCAATAAAGGAAAGCCCTTTTCAAAAGCCTACTCAAGGTCCAGAAGTGTGTTTTCTGGGTCTACTGGGTGTGCTATTTTGGTTCATGTATTGACAGTAGTCACTCAAAGTGCTTTGCCATATTTTAAAATGAGATACTTATTTGAGACACCTCAGTTGCTTGGCCTAAAGTGTAACTGTTCCCAAAAATATGTTTGTTTTTTTGAGCTGGTGACTGAATACAGTAACGTATGTTCCGAATCCCACTAATAGCCTACTAGTTAAGTGTTAAAATGGGTGAAATCATGTTTCCAGACACAAACAGTTTTTGTGTTTTTTTACACATGAAAAAGCTCCTCACGCTTACAACTTCAACTGTATCACTACATTTGATGACGAAAATGATGACAATCCAAAAGTAGGCTACGCATACCTCCCTGCCTGGCGCATGAAACAGACACCTGGAGTTTATTGAGCTGATAATGCGCATCATATCCTGTTCAGCGAGCCTCCCCTTCAGTTCCTCAGCACCCCTACCCTTTTTATAAAGATTTTTCAGAAACTTTAAAAGGGGTGTGGTTAGGGGCGCAGTTACTCTTTAAAGGCTCTCTTTGCAGGATCGGTCATTGCATTGCTGTTTTTTCCGTTTGGGCTTACAGTATGTTTGAGCTTTCATTTTTCTCTACAGAGCTCCCTAGGCAGGAGTGGCTTTTTACTTGGCCGTTTTTTTGGTTTGTGCTCGCATTTTTCTCTACAGAAAGGCCTTAAAAGCTCCATGATTCTTGGTTGCGACCTGCAGCCCAAACTTGAGTCGAAACTAACTAAGAATAATTGCACAGTTTAAGGTCTCACATATTCATGTTTAAGCAACTCTTAAATGTACTTTAATGCAATGGTAGTGTGTTGGTAGAGCATTAAAAATATAGCCTGTTGAAAAGCACAAAGAGCATTTCAGATGCATAGTTTATAATATACTTTCTTTACGCTTTATATTCCCAATACTAATGTTCTTCTTTTCCACTAGGGCATATCCAACGTCAAGTCATCAAAACAAGGAAACAAATCATTTCATCCCTCGCCTACGG
Source organism: Sardinella longiceps (assembly GCA_027497455.2). NCBI lineage: Eukaryota > Metazoa > Chordata > Actinopteri > Clupeiformes > Clupeidae > Sardinella > Sardinella longiceps. The sequence goes on along the minus strand of JAODXP020000019.1, from coordinate 972,119 downwards.
CCATCATGTCACAAACAGATGGGCATACATACTCCCAGTGCATGGACTCGGGCTCAGAGTGGATCACCACAGAGAAATGTTGGGAAAAGACAATTCAGCATGTCTGCTGCAGCTATTGTGAACTCTGCTCCTTCATATCTCCAGCCGTACCTCCGCCTCATGCGACTTGACAAACCCATCGGTGAGTGAAGCAGACTGTTAAAGATGAGGCTATTCTGCTGCACATGCGAATATTCCATATGCATAGGTATTGTGTAAACATGTACATTTATGCACGCATCATTTTGCCGTATTTGTGAACTATTTGGCTAGTCTATATTTTTTTCTTTCTTGCCGTGTAGGTCTGTGGTCTGCATCTGTGTTTTAAGTGTGATGCTGGTTTGATCAGGGGTGTTGTTAGGCATACAGTAGAAGAGTGCTGCTGTCTATACTGCTTAAGAAGTGTTTAAGGTTTAAGAGGTGTTGGAACAAAATTAGGCCCAATCATCAGACACATAAAGAAAACAAATAATATATTTGAGCTAACCGATTGTTCCTCTATTAAACCACAAACACTTATTGTAAGCTCGGGGAAACCCAGACAAACCTGCTAGGACATCAGAATTTTCGTCTGGAACGAACTCATTGGACTCCATTTGCACTTTGGAGCCCAAGATTGCTGTGCAACCAAAATCTCTCCTGTGAAACTAAAAAACAAATCATTGGTTGCACCAGTCAACCTTAAATTTTACTCTATCTTACACTATATGGCATATCAACATAACATTTAACTAATACAAATTCTTGCTTTTATTCACTTTTCACTTTTTTCACTCTGTTTAATGTGTTTCTCAAGCATACCAGTAACTGTATCAAAGTTGTTCATCTTAGACTTGTGAAGTCTGACCAAGACCCCTGACCTCTATCATGTTGTGGTGAAAAATGTTGACATAATGATTCATTAATGAAGAATCATTTGCATAAAACAAGGCACCCCAGCGCAGCCAATATATACCGTAAGTCTGGAACTATGTTGGCCTACCGTAAATGTT
>JAODXP020000019.1:940545-970988 GCA_027497455.2 Sardinella longiceps | reverse complement strand
TATCTTTGATATAGCATCCGCATTCCCACGGGATTATTATTTCACCACTTTTGCTGGCTGGATAAATAGTTATTATTCTACAATAATCAGAAGCAGGACTATGATTCCCCGGATAATTCATTCATTAAACCTTCTCTGGAAGAACATTCAAGATTTCAATTTGGCCATTCCTTTGTTAAGGCCTGCTGGAAGATTTATTCCATTGGTGGAGAGAACTAATGGCACAACGATCAATCGAGTTTTCTGTGAATCATTGGTGGGGAAATTGACGGTCACCGCAAAGAACGAATGAAAGTTAAGGCAATGACACTCGAGAACTGTCATTGGTGAAACCTAAACAGGACGACGCCCCATTCGTTTCCTTATTTCACTGACGCCTTTTGTCTGCCTTTTTTAAGAGCCAGATTTGAGGAAGGTCCACGCGGTGTAATTCTCGATCTTTTAGAGTTGTAGAAGATGGCAAACCCCAAAGTTTTCTTTGATCTCACTGCAAATGGCAGTCCAGTGGGCAGAGTGATTATGGAGGTAAGCTCGTCGTTAGATTCTGCTTTGAGATTGAAGCTTACATTTTACCTTATTTGTAGCTAATCGGGCGGTGTTGGTTGACTGCTGACCAGAGGCTTAACGTTAATTTAGCTTTGCCAATTAAATGTTATGTCCAGTACCCATTCTCACGTTTGTTGTTGTACATTAACGCAAGCCACTTTGTTATTAATTGACCGCTCCATTTTTAAACATGTAGATTGAGTTTAACAGTTTTTCGCATCCGGTTTAGGAACTAAGCAGGCATCTTAGTTCGACACAACGTACGACACTCGAAGGAAGTTACGGAAACGTGGTTGGTGGATTAGCTAGCCATGTAACCGCTTTATGGCGTTGGGTGACTTACTACGTTAATTTGAGACTTTTTTGTTGAGTAATGGCTAACGTGAATTGGAGAGACTTATTTTACCTATACTGACGTTACATCCATTGATGAAACGTCTGAAGTAACGATACAAGTGTTTTCATAGAAAGTCATTCAAACTCGTCTGGCGTAGTTCCTAACAATGTCCCCACCTCTGCTAAAGTGTCGGCAGAATACATTTTAATAAGTGCACTTGCACAGCGAAAATGACTATTTTAAGCGATTAACGGTATACATTATCCATAATGGAAAGTTAATCAATAAATCAAAATAAGGTATGCTATATTCCAGCAAGGACTTCGAAGACTACTAACTTTCTTATTACTCCCATCACGCGCTTTCAATGTCCATGTTCAGTTTCAGTCCTTGGGGGGGCGCCAAACAATCATAAACGGGTAGAGACTGAACATGAATGGTGTGCACATAGATTCTGTGGGTGTGCAGTACTGCCATTTTTTGGGGACCATGCGACATCTGTCTTATGTGCCTTTCATAGGTTGAAGCAAAGATGTGAAGAGCGATGGGAACTAAAGCAGTATCGAGAATCCAACATGCTAAGGGGGCAGGGGGATTGGGCTAGTGAAAAGTGGAGAGCCTACAGCCATGTTAAGTAAAGTATCCAGTTAATGTGTTTATCGGTAATAATGATTTGTCTTTCCACAGTTGAGAGCCGATGTTGTCCCCAAAACAGCAGGTAGGCCATGTTTCTAATTTGCAGTCAAAAGTTGTTGTGTGTGTGTGTGTTTGTTTTTTTGTTTTTTTTTGGTGGTTCATGTATGTGTTGGTACTAATTACTGGCTTGGCTAAATCCATAGAGAACTTCAGGAAACTGTGCTTAGCTGATGCTGGATCTGGTTACAAGGGCTCAACCTTCCATCGTGTCATCCCACAATTCATGTGCCAGGTGAGGAACATGGAAATGACCTGGTTACTTCATGAAATTAACATTAGCTGTCACTTGGCTTATTACATGCTGCACAAATTGGTGAATTATACAATTCAGTGGAAAGGAGGCTTTTTTTTTTTTTTTTTTTTTTTTTTTTTTAAATGCATCCCCAAGGTGTGGTGGAATAATATTGGTGTAGTTGATCAAATGTAACTGAATGTACTGATTTTCAAGTCTTTCGTTTTACCTTGTCAGCGCTTGCATTCAGTCCTTTTAAGCATAACCAATCCAAAGATTCAACTCTCAACGCCATAACCTTGCTTTTGGCTTGTTTCATGACTAGATGTAGCAAGTAGTTGAGGGGAGATGTGACTGAATGCCAAGTAGTGGACGATGTATGTGTACTGCGTTGGCCTTTCAGATGTTAATGTTAATATTGTACTTGTTGCATCTGAAACATCTCACAAACTTGCATTCCTGCACCTGTTAATGAAATGTGGTGTGTAATCAATTTCTCAAGGGTGGTGACTTCACCAACGGCAATGGTACTGGCGGGAGATCGATCTATGGAAACAAGTTTGCAGATGAGAACTTCACTCTGAAGCACACTGGCCCTGGAATCTTGTCCATGGCAAATGCTGGCCCCAACACTAATGGTTCTCAGTTCTTCATTTGCACTGAAAAGACCGCATGGTAAGTGGACTTCCTGTATTCAATCTAGACTTTATTATATGTAGTTTTACCCCTTAACATTGTCTTATGTGTTCTCACAGGCTTGATGGCAAACACGTTGTTTTTGGAAGTGTCGTGGAGGGCATGGATGTGATCAGGAAGGTGGAAAGTTACGGCTCAAGCAGTGGCAAGACCTCTCAAAAGATAGTCGTTGCCAACTGTGGTCAGCTGTAGAGGGGAGCATGGTTTTCAGCCTAGTCTTGGTATTCTGCTTTCAACATTGCAAGTGTTACATTCCGGGCATCAAGTGATATGTGGGTAGCTGTGTTAATCCCCATCAACATTTTCTGTGCATTTTGGGTCACAGCCTTTGATGCCTCATCTGATGCATTCAAAGGATTCTGCTTCAAATAAAGAATGACAACGATCTTTAAAATGGTCTGCTTGTGTTAATTCTTTTTTTTTTTTTTTTTTTTTTGGGGGGGCAATGGGGTGATTTGTCAATTCCTTTAACCACCTTTCTGAAATGTACAGGGTTTCGGTGCAGTCTTGATCTAACATTTAAAACGATAAGGTTTTAAATATGAAATATTGGCAAATGGGTATAAAGTACAGGATGGGGGTAGCCCAATTGAGACCCTGTGGCATTTTCCATGCTGCCTGCAGTGACTCCTTAAAGGAATGTGATTTATTGTTTTTATTGGGTTATTTGGTCTTATCTGTAGTTGCACAAGTGGCTGAAAGCATTTTGGTTTCAGTTGATGCATTTTGCTAGTCTTGTAACCCCAGTTTTGGCTTTAATTTAAACACTGGGATGTAATGTTGCTATCTGGTGTGACGGAGTTAAGATTGTATATGAACAGCTAAAGGCTGTATTGGTGATCTGGAGCTCCAAATACAGCCTTAAAGAAATGAGAATTTAGGCATCATGTCAATGATCAAGTCTATTCAAATAGTTGTACAAAAGTTCAAACTTGTATTGATGGTGAAAAAGAACAATAGTTTACAAGGAACAAAAGGACAGTTCACTGTTTATAAAAATGGTTGGCTATCTAGCTCTTCAAGTCCTTTTGGGGCTCTCTGTCCTCACCACTTCAATAGCAAGGGGACTCTTCTCATTGTGTCTGATATTACTCCTCACTTATTCTAGTTTAAAAGGGGAAATCCGGTCAAATTTCAACAAGAGCTCTGCTCAAACTACTTGAGATTAGCCAATACTGAAGACGCAAGACATTTTGGTCCAACCATAGGTTTCCTTGAACAGAGAATAAGCCCTGACGGTTAACCCAATGGGGCAAATTTTTAAAACTGTTTTCAGCATCTAAACATGCACCAAATATCACCCCAAAAGCAATGTAACAGAGCAATACTTCATGGGTACTAAAGAGGTTGGGACCTGTCTCTATATTATTATATATTATATATTTGGTGGTGATCGGTGATCCAGAACATGATCTGGAATTTATATTGTGTCTATGACCACATTGCCTTGGCGGAGGTCTGCGCTCTCTGAGCGCTTTTCTAGTATTAATTATTTATTATTGTAATGAGGAGGGTGGGGCATGCCTCACTGTCACACTTTGCCATGTTATTTCACATCCTGAGGGTGTAAGCTTTCAGAAAATATATGGGATGTAGGGTGAATTAGTTTCCCCTTCATGCTTCAGTGATCAAAATGTAGTTGTGCCTATTTTCCCTCAAAATCCACAACCTATCCCATTGATTTCAATGGGAATTTAACATTATTCCCATATGTGCCTTCTCAAAGACATCTGGGCAAATGCAAACATAGATTTTCTGACTCAGTATGTATGTATGTTGGAATATCTTTCAAAAAATGTATGATTTACATAATCCCCAAAACATTCCGACAAAATGACATAATGAACTGGACTAGATTTCGCCATATATCCCATACATTTTCTGAAAGCAAACACCCTCAGAATATTATATAGCATGGTATGGTTTGACATTATGTTATGCCCCACCCTCCTCTTTACAATAAATCCCAAAATTAAGAAATTTGGCATTTAGCAAAATGGGCCAATTTTGGTGACATTTACGCCAGTGGCACATAGGGGAAACATTTTAGACCCCATAAACTATGTGTTGTCTGAAAGCTTATATGCCAGGATTTGACCTTTTTTCACATCCCACCCCCTCCTCATTTTAAAGCTTATGCTTATTTATGTGCATTTTTTTGTACAAAGTGCCTATGGAATGTATTAGAAAGTAATTAACCTTGACAAGTAATACTTTTTTGAAAGCAGAGGGCTTCAGGATCTCAGTAAACATAAATTTAGACAGGTTCCACTTCCACCCCCCTCCTCCCCTTGATAGCCTACCCATTTATAAATTAGCTGGTATTGGTGATTTTGGTGTATAGCCAATACATTTGGACCTGAGGCATTAAGAGAAAACTATGTACCCCTTATGCTAGGCAATTTCCTGAAAGCTTATACCCACAGGGTGTCATATAAAATATATTGAGACAGGTCCTACCCTCTTCATCTCTTCACTAGGTGTATTTGGGGCTAATATGATTAGTGTATAGCTCATTTGCATATGAAATATTTTTTCTGAAAAACTTGTAATACAAAAAAATGCAACTTGTCATGGGTACTTGCATTGTATAAAGTTTTGTTTTGATAGGACTGAAGGAAAAAATAGCCCTATTCAGACCACTGGCCTGTATTGGTATACATATCGGATTGATTAGAATTTAACATATTTCCTCAACCAGGATTTCTTAAGACTTTTAGTATGTTGTTCTGGACACCTCAAAGAAATTATCTAAGCTGAAAAAAATTCTTTTACAAATACTTTGTATTTCAGCAACTATGCTAAGCTAAGAAAAAGGTTCGGCTGGGGTTGCCAGACTTTGAAAATGCTTGCACTCAGACGAATGTTTTTACCCATGTAACTCTATGTAAGGGGGTAACCCATATTCATAAATAATATTCATTTTAAAGGTAATAGACCTGATGCATCAATTTATATCAGCTATAGTTCAATTGTAATTGGACAAATTGCTGCTGCTCTTACAATTTTCCATTGGCCCCCAAGCCATCCCTGGAATTGATTGGGAGTTGTTAATTATTACCACAGGCGCATTTTGTATGGACTTCCGTCTGCTTGAAGTGTGTGTGGGAAGTTGATGTCTCCTTGAAGTCTGTAGTTGTTGGCATCATTGAAAAGAATGTCCAATCGAGATGAATGTATTTACACCTCAAATCCTACAAACCTGTCAATTTCTTTTGTTGGAAAAGGTGTCGACATTGGTATAAAATTTCGATCAAGGTTGTCATTGTTACATCCTTTTTTTAAAAAAAAAAAAAAAAGAAAAATAGAGATAGATGTCTCACTTGCAATTTCACAGTAATATTCTTGTGCCTTATCTGTGATGGTGGAACAGCAGGAACAGAATGACTTAAACACATACACACACACATATCCCAGTCATGGAAAGCCAGTTGAGTCAGGCCTAACTCAAACATAGACATAAAAGGCATATGATTAATATTAATTACACAATTAATATTACATTCTGATCCCAATTTCCTTTAAGTGTAAGTTTGCCAGTATGCTTGAAATTCATTCAGTGTGCTTATAGCAGGCTGTACAGTAGGACCTTCATGGACGTGTACAAATTCAGCAATGGCACCAAGGTAACCAGGAGTTATTGAGGAGTAAAAAGCAAACAAGCTTTCTGCGAGGGCAGGTTGTCATTGTGCGTAGTAGCCTATAGGAAAGGGTTAACCACAGTAACTGATCTCAGATAAGAGCCATTGTGCGCTCTGGTTGCCTGCAGCTTATTCGCTTTTTCCAATTAAGAGCAGCACACACACGCACACATGTAAATAAAGAACAGGACTCTGCCATGGATGTGTGTCTGTACACACTTGTGCTTTATCATTAGTACAAATTTGGTGATGTTATATGGATGGAAGAGACTGATGTTTTGAACTGGTGAAAAGACTTGTCATTTCTGTCATAGAGACACCAAAAGGACTGATCTGTGAGCATGGATCTGTGCATAGGTTTATGTTTGAGATATTAATGGTGATTGAACATAACAATGACGTGTGTATGTGTATGTGTGTGTGTGTGTGTGTGTGTGTGTGTGTGTGTGTGTGTGTGTGTGTGTGTGTGTGTTCATGGCAGAGGTCCTATATATAGCCTGAGTACAGGCAGATAGCAAGTCTTTCTCTGTTCCTGCACCTGCCCAGACCTCACTGAAGCATGCATTTGAGGTAAGGATACTAATGAATTGTACTTCATTGATTGAGCATTAGACTAAATCATATTTCCTTGCTATATTTTCACAAAAGAATATGTATTTCAAAAAGTAAGTACATTTTACAGTATCTTGAAATATTTTTAAAATCTGTTTGATCAAGATTGAATTTGATGTTACTGCATGTTTTCCCTCTGACAACACTCATGGTAATGATGGTAGAATAATTAGATATAATAATATATTTCTATCTATAAAGAGTAGGCAACAAGTGAGCTTGATCTATTATAACGTGTTGATCTAAAAGCTATCCGTGCTGGTTAGTTTTATGAATATTATAGTGAATTTATAACAAGTTAGATCCATAGCAGTACAATAAACAGTTAAGTACTTGCAAACCCAGCACACCATGAGCTTTTGTGGCAGAATAACCTCTGGAGAAAACCCAAATAGGCAAATCTTGTTATCCCAGAGAGAACTGTAACATGCACTTATCATGCCTGGTTGCCGCCGCACTGGATTTGGTCTTTGTTCCAAGTGGGTAAAACTCCCCAAAGCCTCTGACAGGGAGGGAGCGGGGGGAGGGCTGTTCAAGCAACAATAATCTGACCAGGCTGTGAAAAGAAGTAACTCATGAAAGGTGGGCTTGTTATTAGTTTTATTTGACTAGTACTAGCACTCCTATGACTTTCTGCTCGTCATCAGTGTTAGACATACAGTAATATCCCTGCTTTTTTTTTTAGCCATCCGGGTTGTCAAATTGTAGCATTTATGTAATTTCTCTGAATAATTCAATCTTTGTTTGTCTTGACAGGTTTGGTTGGAAAGGTGCCTCAGATTAGCCTCCTGTCAGTGTTGTGCCATCAGAGGTTTCCTGGAACTTGATTTCATTTCATGTTCTTTAGCACTGTGTGCTCAGTGGGAAAAGATCATGTGGAATCCAGTGGCGTGGGTGAGACAGAGCAGGGGGTCTCCCAAACTGGTACTGGTAGTTGTGTGTGTGGCGCTGCTGCTGGATAATATGCTACTAACTGTTGTGGGTGAGTTCAGAAAACACAAATTTAATTTGACCATTACACAAAGTCTACTGAAGACAATATCCCCTTAGTACAGTATGTAATAACACAATGAGAAACTGAAGAGTACACCATATCATAGTGTATTGTATTGTTTCTACATCTGGTATAGAGAGGATTATGTTCACACAAAACAATCCAAAGAAAGAACCAAATTTAATGACACAACACTGATATCTTGGGAAAAGTCTTTGTTTAGTTGATGTAACATTATTTGTGTCCCCCTACGTAGATAGAGTACTAGTATTCTTAAGCTATTATACATGTTATGTGTGTTTCTATACACACTAATATATTAGACTGGAAATGGTTGTAAATGGTAAAATCTTAGCATCACAATACACTCTGACCGAGGTCAGCCTTCAACTCATGCAAATTTATGTAAAACATGAAGTTCCTGAAAAACATCAAGTGCATGCCTGCAGTAGCCATGCCTGTGACATTTACCCGTGTCACTTGTTGACCTACTGTTCCCTTTTAGACTCTAACAGCAGCGAGACCTCGGGGCCAGACTCCCATCTTGGCATCACATCCACACATCCACGTAAAACATGCAGGGGAAATTAAACTGACACACAGATGTGTATCTATGCAACAGCTATGATTCATCCACAGTCCCACAAGAGGACAATGCTGATGAGAGTTTTTTGTAAATACAGGGACACACACCTCAGTCATGCATCCTTCCCTCCCTCCCTCCCTCCCTCGAGCTTTCTCTTTTGAAAAGAGCACTTTGTAACCCCTTCTGTTTCCCTCTGGTCTTCTCCCATCTCTTTTAGTTCCCATCATCCCCACCTTCTTATATGCCATGGATCACCAGAGAGACAATCTCTCCACTTCCTCTTTCTCCTCCACTCGGAGTATGACTCTCCAAGCCTTCAACAAATCCGCCTTCTCCTCCATCCTCTCTCTGTATGACAACATCACCTACAATGTATCAGCCTCTTCCAGCAACATGACTGAGTTGTGGTCAGTGGAGCGTCCCTGGTCTGGGAACACAAGTAAGGAGCAGGAGCAGGGAGAGAGCTGCCAACAGGACAGCCACTTTCTGGAGGAGGAGAACATCCGTGTGGGCCTCCTCTTTGCCTCCAAGGCTCTGGTGCAGCTGCTAGTCAACCCATTTGTGGGTCCACTGACAAACAGGCATCTATGTTTACATTTAAATCTGCTTTACACTCTGCCACATTTTGTTGACTGCAATAGCAAAGCACTAAGTGAATTATATAGTTTGCAGTTTGGTGATGGAAAGCTTCACATTCTGCTTCATGCTTCATTTCTTCTTTCTATCACTTTCAGGATTGGATATCACATACCAATGTTTGCAGGGTTTGTCATCATGTTTATTTCAACTATATGTAAGAGTCCTCTATTCTACTTCCTAGACAGAGCACCAAAATCTAAAATAATAAGCAATTCACTTTTTGTCAATTTTCTAGATGGGTATACAGATGCCATTTTTTTAAACACAGGCAGTTCAGATTTGAGACAGTATATTTTAGCTCTATACAGAAACTGTAAAAACTATTAAACTGTTAAACGGTTAATTTGGTCACATACAATGTAAATTACAGAGTAGACAGAAAAACAGAAAGTATCAAGTGGCAAATCATAGAGGGAATAACACCAATAACATGAAAGTAATTCTGTATAGACTACTAATGAGATTGGATTAATCAGAAATCATGTAACTGTGTAGCCTATCTACTGGTAGGGCTATTCATTGCTTCATTAAAAAAAAGCCTGGCACATAGGCTTCAGCAATAGGCGGGCTGTAAGAAGCACAGTGGGATATTTGAATTTGTTCAGGGCTTTAATTTCCCCACATCCTGCATGACACACACTTACTGTCAAAGAGTCCAATCTCAATATTGTTCATGAGCATTTACAACTGTAACATTATGGCAAATGTATGTTTACATGATGTGTCTATAATATTATGTGCTCAGAGCAAATGTAACTGTGTGTGTGTGTGTGTGTGTGTGTGTGTGTGTGTGTGTGTGTGTGTGTGTCTGTCTGTCTGTCTGTCTGTCTGTCTGTGTGATTCAGTGTTTGCCTTCTCAGAAACGTACAGCTTGCTGTTTTTTGCTCGATCTCTTCAAGGCATCGGCTCATCCTTCTCCTCTGTGGCAGGTAGACTACTCCTCCTCTTTTAATGTGTCGTAGGATTACATCATACATAATCTTTAATCTTGAATTACCTCAAGCAAATAAATGTTTCTTCCAGGATTAGGAATGCTTGCCAGTGTTTACACAGACGATGCTGAGAGAGGCATTGCTATGGGAATAGCACTTGGTGGACTGGCTATGGGAGTACTAAGTGAGTCTCCTAGAACATTAAAAGTAGATTTTCAAATGGCATGGTAACATTTGACTGTAAAACTTTATGCAGTTACAGAGCAACCCAAAGGGATTAATTGTTCTTTCTATCCATCCATCCATCTTCAATCCTTGTCAACTGTATTTTCCAGTTGGTGCCCCATTTGGCAGTGTGATGTACGAGTTTGTTGGGAAAAGCTCCCCATTCCTCGTTCTAGCTTTTCTTGCTGTCTTTGATGGAGGTGAAAAAGAATATTTGTTTGTTCATTAGAGTGCAAACAATAATATCTCATAATAAATATAAATTACTAATTGATTATTTTGTTTAATGTGCAGTTCTTCAACTCTGTATTCTCCAGCCCTCAAAGATATGTCCAGGAGTAAGTGTTCCTTGCATATATTCACACAAAGATGACACTGAATAGACTTTACCTGTGGGCCTAGCCATTAGGGGCAGCCGGAGCATCAGGCTCTTAGGCTAGGCAAACCCACAGGATCTTGACCCGGGCTTAGTCACATGTTGCTGCTTTGCTTATTTTCTCCAGAGTATAGAGGGAACTCCACTGCTGAATCTACTGAAAGACCCTTACATCCTCATCAGTGCAGGCATGTTCTCCACTGACCATCACTTTTCTTATTATTGTCATGTTTGGGGGTTTTGCTGTCCCTTTACTTCACATTTATTGATATTTCTTTACATGATTAGGCAAAATTGACCATTAATTCATGCTTTGTATTCAGGATCTTTGTGTTTTGCTAACATGGGGGTTGCCATGCTAGAGCCTACTCTACCAATATGGATGATGCAAACCATGTGTTCTCCAAAATGGCAACTGGGTAAGTGGTGCAGCACAGACTGAATTGAATGGTTGTTTAGCATATCTCTGGGGTTACATTTTTCCTCCAACATACTATCATTGGATTTGGAAAGATTTGCTATCTGGATCACACATTGTGTTATTTTATACTGTTCTACTGATTTTTCAGGTATGGCTTTTCTTCCAGCTAGTATATCTTACCTTATCGGAACTAATCTGTTTGGTGTTCTGGCTAACAAAATGGGAAGGTACAGTACAGTACATAATGAGCTTTCACTCTTTAAGGTGCTGGAACTGGTTAGACAATGACTGACTCTCTCTTCTGTTCTCAGATGGCTGTGTTCCATGATTGGGATGCTGGTTGTTGGCATTAGTCTTCTCTGTGTGAGCATTCATACTGACCATCTAATGTGTCCTTTTATGTCCAATACATAAGAGCCACCCTAAACATTATTCCATCCTTATTACAGGTCCCCTTTGCAACGAATATTTATGGCCTCATCATTCCAAATGGCGGTCTTGGTTTTGCTATTGGTAACTATGGATTATGGGATTGGATAAAAAAAAAAAAATTGCAAAATATGAACTCTAAAAACATGTGATGTAACCTCTGTTTAGGCATGGTGGATTCCTCTATGATGGCGATCATGGGCTACCTAGTGGATATTAGGCATGCATCTGTCTATGGAAGTGTGTATGCCATTGCAGATGTGGCATTATGCATGGGCTTTGCCATTGGTGAATATCTCCTTGTCCACAAAGACAAAAAACACTAGCCTGACATAGCCCGCCCATAATACGAATGTTCATCCGTATCCATGGTCTGGGAACGGTCTTCTGGGGCGTGTTTACATCGGTAGAGAGTCTACCGGCCAATAAGCAAAGCTGATTAGACGAGCTGTCCAATTGTTTCAAACCAGAAGTGAATGCCCCCCCCCCCCCCGCAGTATAATCGCGCCACGGTTAAAGAACCTCCAGACCATGAATACGGATGAACAGCAGTATTATGGTCGGGCTATGTCAGGCTAAAAAACCACTACATTGAAACGGCAAATTTCACTCTTTAAAGCCCTTTCTCTTTCTCCCCATGCACAGGCCCGTCTACAGGAGGTGCTATAGTGAAAAGCATCGGTTTCCCGTACCTCATGGTCATCATTGGGATCATCAATATTCTCTACGCCCCTCTCAGCTACTTCTTAAGAAACCCAGCTGTGAGAGAGGAAAAGCTGGTAAGTAGAGCACCTGTTCTGTTGAGAGCTTCCCAGTGAATACATCGAATTTCTTACAGTCATATCAGCTGATGATTGTGGTTTGTTTTAGGCCATTATTAATCAGGAGTGCCCAATGCACATGAAAAGTTATGACACCCAGAGACAAAGAGATATTCCTCCGTGGGACTCCAGTGAGGAGGAGACTGAAGAGTGACACAAATGACATTGACATCACAAATGCGCTATGACATTATGGAAGCCAGTGAGAATGATTGAACCAGTTTGTTGACACACATTATTCACACAATTTATTTGGTATTTACTTAAGGCCTCGTTCTACTTCTGATAACCTCAACAATCATGCATATTACAGTATATTGAGTGGTCAAATGAAAGGTAATGACAACAGTAACATGTAAATTATTCTATGTTTTATCTATGTTCTATTCTATGTATTAATGTATAATCTATGTATTATTTTATCTATGTTTTATTATGTTTTATTCTATGTATTAATCTGTATTGCAGAGTGAATTTCCTATCGTAACACCTTAAGTAGTAACAATGTCAAACTCATGCTGTTACCCAGCCTACAGTCAAATCATTGCAGTTCCTTATTGTATTCTTTTAGAGCTTAAGCTTGAGCCAAAAGTTTTTTTTTTTTTTTTTTCAAATCTAGTCAATACACATATTCATAACGTTGTTTACTTATGTCACACACTGTGGTCATGGTGCAATCCTATCATTTGTTGTATTTGTGTAGAGTACCATAAAGCTTAATAAATCATGGCAAAGAATGTAATCTCGCTGTCTGTCACACTTTGGCATTATTTGGAGATGTAGGCCTACTTTTCACTTTTGCTAGTCAGACCTCCTTTCTGTGCATTTTGTTGCATTTCATTCATTCAGGTGCAAATATGAAACTGTAGCCTATAGGCTAATGTTCAGATCTTGACAGGATTTGGCCAAGAGAAAAGGGATTCACAGAATAACCTTGAAAGATTTTGTCAGGAATTGCCATGTCCTACAGTCTACATAATGAATCTGCAGAGAATAGGCTTATAAAAATGTAACTGGAATTCAACATAGGCTAGGCATACTTTGTGCATATTTTCTGGAGTTGAATTGGACAACACATATCACACTAAACAAGTACATTTAGACATATCAGAGTGCAAAGGCAGGTGTAGGCAGGACAAGAAATAAAAACAAAAAACTACTAGGCCTACTAATAATAAATGGAAGTAGCAAGTGAGTTAGGCAGATCCTAATTGTTTGGGCTTTAGCATTATTAGAGTATCTTATTGTTTTAATGTAGTAATTCATATCAGTCATGAAGGCTGGTAAATAAGGTTTTCCAACACCAAACTTGCATTTGTGGATGTGGTAGGCCTAGGTCTACTTAATACAAATGTTGAGTTTAATGAAGTATTTGCTCTCCTCTGTGGGACTCCCATAGTCTGGCCATTAACTTTTGATCCATTATACATATTCATGTTCATGTTGCGATATTTTGTCTATAAATATTGAAAAGTACGCATTTCGCCTTGAATCTCCATCGTGTAGGCCTACTGGCGAACGCCCCTGATGGCTCGACAAACTCAAATTCTGGTCAGCTTAAACATCGGTGGAACCATCTCGTCTGTACTCTGTTGTTTGTCGGACCTTTTTAGCAGTTGCTCAAATTAACCAGAAAGTGCATGGAAAGAACGCATTTTAGATGGGCATAGATTAAGATGGAAAGAATATTTCTCATGCTGTTTGTCTGTCAGTGTCTGGTCAGGTTAATAAGTGCACATAGTCGTTGAGCTATTTAGTCAGCATGCATGTAACCAGAGATGTAACCCAAAATTAAAACGACAGCAGAGCTCATCGCCCCTATCATGACAGGTGGAGACAACAAGATGGATTTGTCGGTGATCCTTAAAAATCTCCAGATTTCTACAGAGGAAATTCAGCATTCAGACAATTTTGATTCTTCTGCCTGTCATGGCTGTCCTCTTGCTACAGTTCTTCAAGGTATTCAGGTCATGCTCAAGTCAAACGCCGGGCAGGGAGTTTCAATACTGAGCTCGACTGAGCAGCTGTTTCTGAATGCTGATGCCAGTTGGCTTTTCCCAGATATCCCTGACACGGAGTTAAGGAGCAGATACGTAGACTTGGTCAAATCTATGACATGTTACGCTGAATTGCCTGTTTGTGACACGGAGAGTGAACATTTACCCACAGGTTTCTATATGGACATTCCTGCCCGAGCGTGTTCTGTGAGCGCAGTGATGCAGGCTCTCCTTCTCCGGCTTGGCGATAGAGAAGCTCCAGCAGCCCACATCACTCGGAATAGGTCACTCACAAATGCACTGGCACCATTTATGTGTGTGTTTGCCATGGCACACCTTCAGAGCCAACCATGGACCAGTGAAGCTTCTAAGAAAAATGCATTGAGTTTGCTAGCTTCCATTTCCCGGACTGCAGGACAGGAGTCTCTCCAGGACCTGTTGTGTGGGGCTGCTGTAGATGAATCTGCAGGAATAATGCAAGCTGTTTTGGATATACTAAAGCCAGAGCTGACCAAGTAAGCAAATGTGACTAAATATTTATCATATTTCCATTTATAGTCAGACCAAACAATATACCAGCACATTTTGTGCCAGTACATTTAAGTTGGTGAAAAATTATTCTTGATGGGCTTAGATGTAAAAAGTTGCATAAAGTTTGACAATTCAATATTCACTAATTTACTAATGTACAAAACGTAATGCACATCTTACAAATACCAAGGCATTTTAGTGGTGTGTCAGAACGAAAATGTTCTGTGGATTTGACCAAATATGTTTTCATATGGTATTTTATTCCTGTTGTGCCAATTCAATTAGTAATGTTCATGTTCATTACTGGAACACTTGATGTTATTTTTTTTCAGGGAGAACTGGAAAAGGAAGCAGTCAACAAAGCACATTTTTTCTTGGATCTTGGTCCAGGTGAAGAGACCATGGTTGGCTCATTATCTAGAGAGCGTCCTCCCACCATCCTTACTGATTTCTGACCATTACCTTTTGGAAAACAAAGTCCTTGGTGTTCACTGTTTGCATCACATTATACTCAATGTGGTAAGTTTATTTATGGCAAATAGCAGCCTAACTACTTGTCGTACACATCTGTGTCACGCTGCTCCAATACTGTCTACTGTTCTTCTCCTTTCTCTCCAGCCTGCAGCAGACCTACGCCAGTTTAACCGAGCACAAGTACTTTACCATGCATTGTTCAATCATTTATACACCTCTGAGCTAGCACTCTTAGAGGTACAGTACATTGTAACGTCATTCCTCTCAAATGCTTTCCTAATAGATCTTGTTTTACGGTTCCTTTGCAATAGTCTCCTCATATTTAGGCCAAGAATGAACACTTTCTCCCCATCCTAGGTGGTCCTGCCATGCCTCTTTGACTTGTTAGCTGTCCTGGAGAAGTCCCATGCAGATATCTCCTGCCCCAGGAAAAGAAATCGTTATGATGAAGTGCTTTGTCACATTCTAACCTACATGGAGATGGAGGACAAGATTGCTCTTCGTCTCCTCTACGCAACCACTCTTGTTCCGTTCATTGAAAAGTAAGACTTGTCTCATGTTATAGACTGTAGACATTGTCATTTGCCTTGAAAACCAGAGAAATTTTGATCTGAATGTGGCAAGTTGCTGCAGCGTACACCATAGTTCTATCTGAAGTTATATTGTTGTTTTTTCACCCTTGTTTTAGGATGGGCATTGTAATTGCTCGCCATCTTAAACGGCTAGAGAGAGTCATTGTTGGATACTTGGAGATATCAGACAGCCCAGAAGAAAACACAAGACTAACTATTCTGACAGCCTTAGAGAAGACAATTCAAGTTGCCTGGCCAAGGTAAGTTAACCCAAATGAGTCATGGTATAACTTCTCTGCATTTTGTAACCACACATATTGTGTAGATCTGTGAAATAAAACTGTCAAAAACCTTATTTGCAGGATTGAATGCCGAATAGCTGTTCTAGGAAGAAGTCTACTGAGATTGCTGTGTGATGTGAGCAGAGGGACACAACCCCCAGATGTCAGAAAGGACCTCCTAGCCAAAGCCACTCGCTGTCTCCAGATGTTGAACTACTGCTCACATGGCGAGCTCAAAGTAATATAAATGTTTCTTGATTATTTAAAGCAAAAAAACTGAAATGAGACATCTTCATCTTTTTTCACTTTGTTGAATTGTTCTCCTCCCAGGCCATCCTGACAGAGGTGGATAACACTTGTGCTGATGAAACTGTGCTGGAATGCATCAAGATGGTGACTGACCTCCCCTCCTCTCATTTGGGCACAAACACAGTGGGGTCCTGCTAAGAGTGTCCTCACTAAGGGCAGTGGTTCTAATGCAGTGTGGCCTGTACCGGCTGGCCAGGATTGTTTTGTATTTTCATCTGTTAATTGTTTTAAGGTTTTGATGCAGTCAAAGCAAAAAGTTTGTGAACTCCTGGTTTTAATTGATCACTAAATGGGATCTGTCTTTCATATAACTCACTAATTGGACTAAACGTGCTGAAACTGTTGAATGTATTTTCTATATTATAAACATCCATGAAACATCCACAATGCTGTGTGCAAAACTAAGTGAACCTTTTGTATTTGTCACTGGTTGAACCTCCTTTGGCAGAAAAGGCAGATGTGGTAACAAGCCAGGTTAGCATGAGGGGGTGCATTACATTGCACAAACCATTTTTCACAAACCATTATGGAGTGCCAAGGTGCTCTTCAGCAAACTTTGCTCACACAACATGCTTTTTTGGAAAGCAGTCCTCCACTGCAATGTCCTAAAATGAGGGCACCTTTAATGTAACCTATCTGTTTCAAAGTGCAACTGGATGATCATGATACGTGATTGTTAAGATGTTTTGATGCAGCCATAACTGCAAGCAGTCTGAAGTATGAACCTTCTACTAGGATAAGGAATCTTAGATGCCATCTTTTTTGTTATTTTGACCATTTCTCTTTCTGTAAATAAATGCAAATAACAATAACATGTAAATAACATTTTTATTTGGGTTTTGACAAATGCTAGCGTTTTGTAGAACAAAACTAAATTTTACTCTCACATATACCTGTAAAGAGAAAAATCAGAGGAAACTCTGATTCTTAAATAGTAGATTTTTTTTTCTAGGGTTGTATGTTAGACACAGTCCACTCATTTAATATTATTGCATCAGGAGCACTGAAGGAAGGTTGTTGACCACTGAGATATCAGGCTTTCATATTTTGTAAGCATCAGAGCATCTAGATGCCTAGTATCATTGGGATTAATTCAAAACACCTGTTGCTGATACTTTAGGTTGGCCTTTAAGTCACTGTCCACCAACAAGCTGGAATTGAGTTTAGGGCTGCTTCTGAACGTCTAGTAGCTATCAGGACAGACGTTTCTGTCCTCAACATAAACCTTAGCGGAGGTGGACTTGTGTCTTTGTAGTCTCATTTCTTGGTATACTCCTCTCTTCAACAACAGATACTGAGAATAGTGTATGAAGTGGCATACTGCTGTGCTCCATACTGTATGCACTCTCTAGTATACAGTGAAGTATGCACTGCTTACTGCCCAGTCCCCATCCCAATTAATTAATCAGCTATAGTTACTCTACTTGGCTGACTCAAAGGGTCTTGAGCCCCGTAGCATGGTTTGCAAGCAGCATTAGAGGTCTACTGACCACATGACCACTACCACATTGCTCATCTTTCTGCAGAGATCAATATACAAGTAGTATGTGAAGTGTGTCGGTCACAGGCATTTTTGGAAATGGCAAATGTCTTCCCAGAGACTTTTGTTGCACAAAAGTAATCAAGAGCATGTCAAAAGGGTGTATTTGACCTTGGCTTTGTAGAATTAGAATGTTTTTTTCCCTGATAAAACAAGTTAACTCTAACAAGTCATAACTCTCAGATGAGACTCCTGAGGTCCTGACTCTCAGTGGTCATAAAAGAGCCCATGACACCTGTTGCAGAGAGTAGAGGATTCCCCGGTGTCCTGGCTAAAAGTCCCAACCTGGCTCATTCAATCTGGCCCCCTAATCTTTCCCCCACTGTTATTGCCTCATTCATCTCTTCGCTCCTGTCCCTTCCATCACTCTCCACCTCAAGCTGGTGTGTAGAGAGCAATCTGGTGCCAATTGTGATGGCTGCCGTGCATTACCCAGGTGGGTGCTACACATTGGTGGTAGTTAGTGAGGTCCCCCCCTTCTACTGTAAAGCGCTTTGGATCAACTGAGTTGTGTTAAAATGCGCAATATAAATACACTTGGCTTGACTTGACTTTGTAGAATAAAGAGAGGTGCAGAGTAATGAAAAGGTCATGAACAGGAAATACGGTTGTGCCCCCTTTATGCAAATTTGTAGTTCACCTGGTGTCATCAGTGACACAAGGTACAATATTCTATTAATCCACTGTAGTTCACAGCGAGGACAAATGACTAATGCACAACAGCTACTGTACATACAATAAGAGCTGCCTGGAACACACTAAAGGGATATAAAAATTATATTTATTAACCAAAGCAAAAAACCTGCTTCAATTAATTTTAAACAGATGAAGTATAACTTCTGTATTCACACAAAAACTGTGTACAGTCCAAAGTCAGACGAATCCATAGCAAATGGCTTTTCAGAGTTTTAGGGCAGTCACATAGTGGAATTGGGACTGGAATTCCATGTTCACACCAGAGTCAATCCTGAAATCTACAGTTAAAAGAGTTAGGTCAGATCTATGTGGCTTTGCTTTTTGGAGCTGGCTCAGTCTCTTGTTCATATTCAATTTCCACATAGGCGCGTTTCTTCCTGTAGGGTCCTTTGAGTGGCGCCTTTCCTTTTGAACTGCTCTTTGCTTTTGTCTTGGCCTCCGTTTCCATCTCCTCTTCACTGGATTCATCCTCCTCCTCTTCTTCTTCATCATCATCCTCATCTTCTTCCTCTTCAGCATTCTCTTCATCACTGCTTCCCTTAAGGCTGTCCATGTCCTGAATTGTTCATTAATATATATATATATTAGTCTACAGAACACTATTGTAATGTAAAGACTGAAATGTTAAAATTTCGTCAAGTTTATAACATTACCTCAAAGTCACTCAGATCACTTTCCTCAATCTCATCTCCTGCGACAAACTCTTTCTGGCCAACATCCTGCAAAAACAAAAGTAAGTGCACTTAAAGAAAAGGAAAGGCTTGAGCTCAGAAAACCACAGAACTTCAAGTCAATCTGTAGAGAACCCTTCTGTAGATTTGCATGGATGTAGACCTGCTAGTCTGCTTGACCTCATGGAGACTAGTAGAGACTAGTCTACTCTGCTAACACAGTATAGTGACACAACTGTGCAACTCTTTCTCTCAGTCTCTGGCTTACTGATAGTTCTAGCCCTTGCATTGTTGCTGCATTAATCAATCAAAAGCAGTAGGGGGATCTCTACAGAGATCACAAGATAGCAATACTGTTAAAGGTATAATCCAGCGTGAATCAACACCTAGCTCTGCTGTTTTGTACTGCTAAGCGCTACTGAAAGCTACCTCAATGATAACATTTTGTGCATCGTAGACCGAGTTTGCGAAACGGCAGCTAACACTAACTGAATGAGGCATGTCAAAAACGAAACCTAATCGATTTGCTTTCGTTTTGAAATGCCCCATTCTGTTAACGTTAGCTGCCGTTTCGCTATCTCAGTCTGCCTTGCATGAAATCCAGTGATTGAGGTGGCTAACAATAATGCTTGGCACTACAAAACCGTAGAATCAAGTGTTGATTCACGCCGGCTTTCTCCTTTAAATCCCCCTCCTCTCTACCACCGTGCCACTGCCTTCACACACACGCATTCATGCAGTTATTTCCCAAAGAGCTTGTGACCATGCTGCCACACACTAGGCTACGATAGAAGCTTGGCTCTTTGGCTATCTCAAGTAGCAGGCACTACTGACTAAAGCTGGCCTTCAGTGACAGGTATTTGAGATATAAATTGGGCTACAAATTGTTCCAGGACTACAATCCCAGCAAAGCAATGTCAGCTTCACCTTTGCATGCTTTCCATCCTCAGAGCCCTTGCCATTCAGTAAATCTCACCCTTCCTATGAATGTCCACACATCCAATGAGATTCCTGAACTAAGCCTATATTCATGAACTAGTAAGAGAGCATAAACAAATAGCGTGACACTCCCCAACATTTTAAGTCTGTTATTTCCAAAACTAAAAGCTAGATGCTCTGGTGAAAGTGACCATTTTAAACAAACAGTATGATTTCTAGACTGTTCAATGACTTTATATTCTGTATAGGGCCTCTTTAAAATATAATTTTGTTTTTAATTTTGGCAGTATAGTTGGGCAGAAAATTAAAAAAAAAAAATAGTTTGCTTTTCAGTATTATTCCCTTTTTTTGGCCAGTTTTTGCCTCCAAAATTGATTGATGGAATTTACATGGCTCCCAGGCAAATCAAATATCATCAGTATAGTATTCAATTTAAAATCAAAATAGTCCCTGCATGGAACTGTGCACAGTGTTTCATTGGGTCTTTGAAGCCTTTCTGCTGCATGACACAAGCCTTCTGCAAACAGTCTTACCTCGTCATCCTCCTCTTCCTCCTCCTCCTCTTCCTCTTCTGACTCCGTCTCCTCGTCCTGCTTCTCTAAGGCTTTGTCAAAGGCGTGGATGGGGAAATTATAAATGTCTCCATACTGAAAAAAAAGAAACACACATTATGTAGCAGTACTGAATGAAAGCATTTTCAACCAATTAATAATTATGCAGTTTGGTTGAAGAAATGGTATCATTTATTAAAATGTAATAAATATGCACTTACTGTTCCTTGTTTCAGCCTTTCTAAGAGTTCTTTCTCTATGGCATTGTCCAGTTGTGCAGCAATGAGGGCTTTTTCCTGAAGAAATTCAAAAAAATAGTACACTTTTAATTTGAAAATGTGCATTTTGGGTTGACTATATCTACAACAACTACACCACCTAGCCGTATTTCTAGCTCTAAGAGTGTGTGGGTCAATACTTGACTACTAAAATGTGATTGGGATGATGAGATGGAGGAGCCATGTTAACCACCACCTACCTCTTTCCTCTTTTCCCTCTTCTCCACCTTCCTACTCAAGGGGACCAACTTCCTCCTGATGAAAGGACAAAAGATTTTCAACATCAATGGTTTATGCACAAGATAATACACAACATTTATTTCCAATTTTTTTTTTTTTAAACTACTCACTGCCGCTTAAGTGTGAGCTTGCGAATGCGGATGAGGTACTGTGTGATCTTGGTGAAACGCTGCTTGCACTTGTGTCGGATAAACCTTGGCCAGTAGATAAGATTCTCGTCAATCTGTTCCAGAGCCTTCTCATAATTTTTACTTAGTTTCACCTAAAAGACCACAAAATAACAAATAATCAAAAACATAATTTTAAGCATCAACATGAAGGTCAAGCAGATCTAGCACCCTCTAGAGATCAAATGTCACCAAATTTAAATGCATCCTCAGAATGAGGTCCTTCATCCATTTTCAACATCCAAGTTTGGAGTACATCTGTGAAAGCGGACCAGTGTTGCTCATATGATCATAATTCCCATTTCCAAATTTGAAAGCTTTGAGTGAACACTTCGGAATTTCAAAAGATCAGTAACTTGTGTGAAGAATGGTTTGACCAACATTGTTATGACAAAAATGTAGCCTATGGCCTGGAAAATTGTTGTTTCACTTCAGATCCCTGCAGTAGCAGGTCACAAGTTCAATATTGATATTCGAAACAGGGCATAGCCTATACAACATACAATCCATCAAACAAGGCACTTCACTGAAATGTAACCTTCCATCACACAGCTGCCATTAGAAGTGTGGCCCATTAGCAAGTACACGGGCACCCATTTTCTTAATTTCTGCAGTTAATCAACACTTACCTTCTCCCACATACGCGCAGGAAAAGCTGCCCTCTCAATCACCTTCATGTAGAGGAAACACTGACCTGTGAGGAGGGGAAATGGACTGTTAAGATACATACACACCTTTGGATGTAAACACAAAACTGTAACGTGTAATTTACAAAACGTTTTACCTTTCTCTTCCCGAATGGTTGCATATTGGCTATTGGCAAGTGGGCAGGAAGACCGACTACAAAGTCCTGTAATGTTGTATTCATTGCGACAGAAACTCTGAGTTTTGGTCCTGCATACAAAAGAATAAAATAGATCACTCTTTGGTCGCTGACAGCCGATGCGATATTAAAACAGTTAAATGCCTCAAGACTTACTTGACTTTATAGGAGCAGAACTGTTTATTTCCAATTATATCCCATATCACCTATTTGGACAGATTGAAAAAAAGCGTTAGCTTACAAACTTTCAAGAAACATAGTGCGGACGGAATGTATACAGATGTGCTGAAGGTTTTAGCTTGTTAGCTTTATCTGCTAAATTAGCAAAATGTGAATACTTACGTCGTCGTGCTGCATTTTAAGAGTCTTTTTGTGACTGCTGTTTCTATACGCACTGTTTAGTTAAACACGGTAAGTAGACTAAATATCCGTAATAAGCTGTGTCAAATTTTACATATTAAACAAACGTGGCCACATGTAACTCTTCGGAGGCTGCCATTTCCACAATGCGTAAGCACGTGGGTCATGTGATTTCCGGTGTATGTGAGCGAGGCAGGCGGATTCAAGAACGCGCAGCACTGCGCAGGGTGAGCAGTGGTCCCTGAGTATTTCCCTGAAGGGCCAAATTTTATCAAGCATGCCAAACCGAGGGCGTTGAAAGGGTGCTTGGTTAACATCACCAAGTCTTTAGTAGCCGTATAGCCTATTTTAATGCGCCTCCGAATTCATATGAGAACTTATTATGTGTGATCTGTAAACACCTGAATAACATGATAATGCTGCCACATTAAATTGAAGTAACTACATGCATTGCTAATTCATACAAATTTGTCGTGGGCATTATCCTAATTCATAAGCCATTAAAGCTCACAGATATTATGAAAACTAATCTGAGTGTTTGATGAATGTTATGATGAATGGTCACTAGACAAACCCTGAAAACCAGAGCCGCTCTGCTGAAAACGTGGTTCTTGAACCTGCCTAACTTATTTTCTTTGACTCTCCAGTAGATGGCAGCAGCGATACAATGGAAAACCGGCCTCCCCACTGTTTTTAAACAGAAGAAGAAGAAGAAGAAGAAGAAGAGAAGACTGTTCTGACTGTTCGTTTTGGAAAGAACTACTCGAGTAGAATATTGCATGAAGCTACATGGTGAGATTATAATTGCGGAGTCATCTGGAAACCTACATGAATTTAGCAACTGCTTGTCACCAGGGAGCAGAGCAGATTTAGGCTGTCTTGAACCAATGTCATGTGGTGTTTTGGTTTACTGTGACTGACTGAAATCATGATGCATTTCAAAGACCAAACTTCCAAAGATGATATATAATAATTTCATGTCTTACGCTAGATGTGAAAAAGAGATTTTAAACAGCTACACAGATGGCCACCATGCAGAGTTTGTCCTGCCATTGGAAGATTCCATACAGAGCCTTCTACACATGCATACTCAGGTAGGCCATAAAAGATGTCAATAAAGGAAAGCCCTTTTCAAAAGCCTACTCAAGGTCCAGAAGTGTGTTTTCTGGGTCTACTGGGTGTGCTATTTTGGTTCATGTATTGACAGTAGTCACTCAAAGTGCTTTGCCATATTTTAAAATGAGATACTTATTTGAGACACCTCAGTTGCTTGGCCTAAAGTGTAACTGTTCCCAAAAATATGTTTGTTTGTTTTTTGAGCTGGTGACTGAATACAGTAACGTATGTTCCGAATCCCACTAATAGCCTACTAGTTAAGTGTTAAAATGGGTGAAATCATGTTTCCAGACACAAACAGTTTTTGTGTTTTTTTTTACACATGAAAAAGCTCCTCACGCTTACAACTTCAACTGTATCACTACATTTGATGACGAAAATGATGACAATCCAAAAGTAGGCTACGCATACCTCCCTGCCTGGCGCATGAAACAGACACCTGGAGTTTATTGAGCTGATAATGCGCATCATATCCTGTTCAGCGAGCCTCCCCTTCAGTTCCTCAGCACCCCTACCCTTTTTATAAAGATTTTTCAGAAACTTTAAAAGGGGTGTGGTTAGGGGCGCAGTTACTCTTTAAAGGCTCTCTTTGCAGGATCGGTCATTGCATTGCTGTTTTTTCCGTTTGGGCTTACAGTATGTTTGAGCTTTCATTTTTCTCTACAGAGCTCCCTAGGCAGGAGTGGCTTTTTACTTGGCCGTTTTTTTGGTTTGTGCTCGCATTTTTCTCTACAGAAAGGCCTTAAAAGCTCCATGATTCTTGGTTGCGACCTGCAGCCCAAACTTGAGTCGAAACTAACTAAGAATAATTGCACAGTTTAAGGTCTCACATATTCATGTTTAAGCAACTCTTAAATGTACTTTAATGCAATGGTAGTGTGTTGGTAGAGCATTAAAAATATAGCCTGTTGAAAAGCACAAAGAGCATTTCAGATGCATAGTTTATAATATACTTTCTTTACGCTTTATATTCCCAATACTAATGTTCTTCTTTTCCACTAGGGCATATCCAACGTCAAGTCATCAAAACAAGGAAACAAATCATTTCATCCCTCGCCTACGGCCATCATGTCACAAACAGATGGGCATACATACTCCCAGTGCATGGACTCGGGCTCAGAGTGGATCACCACAGAGAAATGTTGGGAAAAGACAATTCAGCATGTCTGCTGCAGCTATTGTGAACTCTGCTCCTTCATATCTCCAGCCGTACCTCCGCCTCATGCGACTTGACAAACCCATCGGTGAGTGAAGCAGACTGTTAAAGATGAGGCTATTCTGCTGCACATGCGAATATTCCATATGCATAGGTATTGTGTAAACATGTACATTTATGCACGCATCATTTTGCCGTATTTGTGAACTATTTGGCTAGTCTATATTTTTTTCTTTCTTGCCGTGTAGGTCTGTGGTCTGCATCTGTGTTTTAAGTGTGATGCTGGTTTGATCAGGGGTGTTGTTAGGCATACAGTAGAAGAGTGCTGCTGTCTATACTGCTTAAGAAGTGTTTAAGGTTTAAGAGGTGTTGGAACAAAATTAGGCCCAATCATCAGACACATAAAGAAAACAAATAATATATTTGAGCTAACCGATTGTTCCTCTATTAAACCACAAACACTTATTGTAAGCTCGGGGAAACCCAGACAAACCTGCTAGGACATCAGAATTTTCGTCTGGAACGAACTCATTGGACTCCATTTGCACTTTGGAGCCCAAGATTGCTGTGCAACCAAAATCTCTCCTGTGAAACTAAAAAACAAATCATTGGTTGCACCAGTCAACCTTAAATTTTACTCTATCTTACACTATATGGCATATCAACATAACATTTAACTAATACAAATTCTTGCTTTTATTCACTTTTCACTTTTTTTCACTCTGTTTAATGTGTTTCTCAAGCATACCAGTAACTGTATCAAAGTTGTTCATCTTAGACTTGTGAAGTCTGACCAAGACCCCTGACCTCTATCATGTTGTGGTGAAAAATGTTGACATAATGATTCATTAATGAAGAATCATTTGCATAAAACAAGGCACCCCAGCGCAGCCAATATATACCGTAAGTCTGGAACTATGTTGGCCTACCGTAAATGTTTGTGCTGGTTGTGTCATGGAATGGCTGTACTCTAAGCCTCACCATGGCCTTCCTACGTACTTCCGCTCCATATTCATCTCCCTCCACAACTCCACTTGGATTCCGTCCATTTTCCTTATTCGTGTCGACCACATCAAACCCGACCAATCAGCGAGGGAGCTGTGAGATATGATGGGTTTCTGCTATTCTAGCGTACCGAGCTGGTGCATAACATAGGCTACGTCACGGCCAATCGTTAGCAATTGGGTGAAAACAGATTCAATTGTTTCAAACTTCTACGGAGTTCACCTCTCTAGCTCACAATCGTTTGTCAACAGCCGAGAGCCCAGACCCTTGTACAAAGCGAAGCATCTCAAGACTCTCAGTGCTGGTTAAGATGTGATCTGGGTTTGTATACAATACATTGCGTTGTTCTCAGAGGCATGCATGGTCCAAGAGCACAAAGTGATGACTTAAATGCATTCTCTATCAACACAGAGATGAAATGGACGATGACTGTTTTCTTATTCCACACAGGAACATGGTTACTTTTCTTACCTTGCACATGGAGTATAGGACTGGCTGCAGATCCTGGTTGTCTTCCAGACTTAAGCATGCTGGCATTATTTGGAACTGGCTCGTTGTTAATGAGAGGGGCTGGCTGTACCATCAATGACATGTGGGACAAAGACTTTGACAAAAAGGTAAAGTCCACCTTGTAGACCTTCACTCTTGATTCTCCTGAATGACTTCTGGCTCACTTAAAGCAAGTACTTCCAACCATAGCCCTGATGTTCAAAGTGGCAGAGTTAGTATACACTGAGATAATATCTATATTATGTAGCAATAGGGTTTAGAAACATTTTCAAGATTTGTGCAATATCACCCTGGAGCTATTATTTGAGTCATTGGAGAGTCATTGGAGACACTCTGGACATTCCGTGCCATAATAATAGCTCCAGAGTAGTCTCCTAGTTGTAAACATACTTTGTAGATGGCTTCATGGAACCCTTAAAAAGTCAACTTGATCCTAATGATCTCAAAAACTACTGGCCTATTTTCATGCTACCATTTATTTCTCAGATCTTGGAAAAGGATGTCCTGATTCTTTGGAGACCATTCTGGAGTTATTAATTGAGTCAATCCATGTCATCTAATGCTCAAAGTTGACTTTATTGG
The DNA here is from genome assembly GCA_027497455.2 of Sardinella longiceps. NCBI lineage: Eukaryota > Metazoa > Chordata > Actinopteri > Clupeiformes > Clupeidae > Sardinella > Sardinella longiceps. The sequence continues at coordinate 944,007 of JAODXP020000019.1, read as the reverse complement.
TACTCCCAAATGGGTGAAAATTCGCCAAAAACTATAAGCAGTTGGAAGCTAAAATGTGGGAATTTTCCTTGTAAGAAGTGTGTGAACTTTCTGGACTTTTTGAAGCCAAATCTGAGATGCAGTGGTCATACTATTATTATGCAGATACATTTCTCTCTGAGATTTGGGGCTCATCATCAGCATGGGATTCAGAGATGTAGTCTTTGGTGTTGATCTGGTGTATTACCATTTAACTAACTAACTTAAGTGATGATCTGTTTCATTACTAGGTTGTTAGAACTGCTACCCGACCCATAGCATCAGGTGAAATCTCAAGGTTCCAGGCACTGGTATTTTTGGGAGGTCAACTAAGCCTAGCCCTCTGCGTCCTACTCTGTTTGAACTTTTACAGGTAACATTATATACAGTATATCACATGAATTATATTTTTCTGCATTTCTTGTAATACTAATAGTGTAATACTTGTTCATATATCAATCAAAATTCATATTTCCTTTAGTGTAATCCTTGGAGCCTCCTCACTGGTATTAGTTGTCACATACCCCTTCATGAAGCGTATAACATATTGGCCACAACTCATGCTGGGTAAGAAACCATCTGAATGATCGTCTAATGGCTTATTATTTGTCTGGTAATCGTCCATCACCAAGTGTTTTATTTCAGGTCTGACCTTCAACTGGGGTGCATTGCTGGGATGGTCAGCAGTGATGGGATCGTGTGATTGGTCCGTCTGTTTGCCACTCTATTGTTCAGGTGTAATGTGGACACTGATCTATGACACCATTTATGCTCACCAGGTAACACTGACAGACACCCACCCACCACACACACACATAAGATTTTGACATACTGTAAGATGTTTGTTTATTGTGTTTATCAGGATAAAGAAGATGATGTTCGAATTGGTGTCAAGTCTACAGCCCTGAGGTTTGGAGATGAGACTAAACTGTGGCTCGCTGGCTTCTCTGTGCCCATGTTGGCAGGCCTCATTCTTGCTGGACTTAATGCCCAGCAGACCCTCCCTTATTATGCAGCCGTCTCTGCCACTGCCCTTCATCTGACCCAGCAGGTGAGTGGAACAGAAAAGTCATTGTAGGCAGATCTAACACTAGTTTCCTTTGCTTTCCTCCTCTTACAGTATGTTCTCCTGTATTGTTGAATTTAGGTACAAGTAGCTAAATACAAATTCATGGTCCAGATGGTATAATCCATTCAGAATTTAAATAAGGAACCAGGAACATTAAGCTCAATGTAGTGACTACAAGCAGTTTCTACCCTAACTCAAAATGTTGAGTGGAAGTCAGTAGTTCTGTAATAACTATGTATTGAACAAGGTATGGAAGAAGGCTGGGTGTGTGTAAGCACATGGTATAAATCGCAGTTTGAGGATTTTATCTCATAAAACATGTAACTTCTGTGGTTTAATTACTTTTCCCTTAAAACCTCACTATGCAGGAACGGTCATTCCTTCAGTGTTTCCTCGCTTTGTGCTCACATTTTTCTCACCAGCTCAGTGAGACTTGGCAGAATCATTTTTTGCTAGAAAGTAATGTCATGACAACACTCATTGACTTTACATCCGACTATGTTCTGAAGAAGACAATATTGCGATTACATGCGTTTACATGGATTGGCAAGTTGTCAATAAAGCACGAGAGGCTGCCGGCTATGCTGCTTTTACCAGAGGTGTTAGGCACGATGGTTGACTCCAGCTAACTCAATAAGTAGCACATAGCATAACAGTAGCAGCACATATCTCCTAAAAATCAGTTTTGAATAAACATGTATTTATTAGGTTAGCCTACTTTATTCTTGCAAATTAAGGGAAATGTCTGAATTGTTATTTTATCACACAGATCTCTTCACTGGATATCAACAAGTCAGAAGACTGTTGGAAAAAATTTGCTTCAAATAGAAACCTTGGGCTTATTTTGTTTTTGGGAATCGTTTTTTCCAACTTGATGAAGAAACAAGAGGATGAACCCTTGGAAAATTAAACTTTAAAGTGAATATCACAAATGAACTGAACCTTTGTGTAGTTGCAGGGGCACAAAGACTGCACTGAGAGAAAGGAAAGGGGGAAGTAGATTTGTGTTTGACACAGACATGATCATTTCTTCTTGAAGATGATATGGGGACTTTCCTTGAAGAGAATTAAGACCCCTCAGGCCAGTAGCTGTGCTGTGCTGTGCTGTGCGTACATTCTTTTGGGTGAAATGAACAACATTGCTGTAGTGTCAATGTTCACATACAGTAAACAAAATTGTACAAAATCCACTGGAACTGGTATTAGGTCGTCAGGTTTCTCATTTATTTCTACAAGATGTAGTTGGATGACGCTAAATTACTTGATTAAAAACATCTAAAAAATATACATTTTTTTTGTTAATGCATTCAAATACTTATTGGATATTTGACTACGGGAAGAGTTGGCATAACATCATATATACACAAACAGTAAAATGTGTTCTTTATCAAGTTCTCTTTATCAAAAGTAGAACAACATAGAGACTGCACAAAACACATATAAAAATATATTTGGAAGGGATGGTGAGTGTGTGTGATCACAAATGCCTAGGATGAGGCCCTTTGCTCATAAGGGGATTCATAGACGTCCATTGGTGGGCAGGTGCAGACCAAATGTTGGTCACCATAGATGTCATCAATCCTTGAAATTGTTGGCCAAAACTTGGTTTCAGGTCTCACAAATGGCTATAAAAAATTAGTGTTTAGTTGTTAATTGTTCTTGTCAGTGTATCATTTTAATTACAACTATAATTTCTAATTAATTGTCTTTTGTTAAAAACGTATTTTGATTACTTTCAGGCTGAGGCCGATAGAATCATCTGTAAACAGTCCATTACCATTGTAACTGAGAATAAGGATTTGATGTGATCTACAGAGTGCAATTGCACAGTGCAAGACGCAGCCAGACTTACCATGGGGAAAGCAGCAAATTCTCTGGAATAGGGCCTGTCCCATGTGTTGGACGCTATACAAGCCAGGGAATGTGGTGCCATCTGTGGAACACATCAGTTGGCAGTTGAGATCCAAAAAAAATGGATGTCAAATCTGTGGAACTCTGCTTTGTATGTAATCTTGTGGCAAAATGCTTGAAACACTTTACAATATTATGCAACATTGTTCCCCAATTTTGGCCTGACCTTGAGTGGGTTGACGCGCGAGTCCATTCTGCCCTCCTCAATGTCTGCGATTTCCTGTCGTATGGCTATTAAAGCGTCGCAGAAGCGGTCCATCTCTGCCTTGTCCTCAGACTCCGTGGGTTCAATCATTAGAGTGCCAGCTACAGGCCATGACATAGTCGGAGCATGAAATCCTGTGGACAAACAAACAAATAAGTCCATACTTTAGGACATGAGTTGACTTGCAGTATAAATTGGAGGTTACCCCACCCCAATCGTGTTTTGTTACGAATAATGATTTTCCATTCTGTGGCACTAT